>NC_061163.1:47325172-47327672 GCF_022113875.1 Hydra vulgaris
ATATATATCAGATCATTATTTTGGAAAGAGTTTGGAGTAAAATGTAGAACTTTAAACTTTTTGAACACTCATATGTTTATATTTACTTCATAAAACAACAAGTCCAAGTCATAGTTATCTAACTAAGCACAAGTTTACTAAGTTACTAGTTTGCAACTAATTCTTTTCAATGAGGTTTACCATACATACTTATTTGCAACTAATTCTTTTCAATGAGGTTTACCATACATATCTTTTTTACAAGAATTATTTGACATAAGTTCTCTGTTAGCTATTTGACCTTGAATGTAAGTATTTCTTCCGGCCTGACCAAAGACATGACAAGCACTTTCAGATGTCATTTTTACACATCTTTCAACAGATTGTGCATGAGAGGGCCACTTTGTTACTTTCATTGGAGCGTCAATAAATCTCCTCACTGCTTCAGTTGATAGATTACATATTAAAGGTGGTTCAGTAATATCACTCCAGTCTATAAGTTCAGACAAACAAGTTGCTTTCATGATGATGGAAGAAGTCTTTCGAATCCTAAAAAATCTTCAAAATGAAGTGCATCATTCCCAGCTCCTCTTAATTCAACTATTTTATTAACTGCTTCTTTTCTCTCATCTTCAATTTGACTACAGAGCATACTTTGCAAAACTGATTCAGGGTGAGTATACCATGCTGATCGTTTGAAAGTGGGTAAAACAATGTCAATTACCTCCTGAGTGTGATTTTTTAATAATTGCATCTGTTTAAGTAAGTTAATTGGTCCCTCCACCCAGCATGAATTTACTTTGATGTTAAACCAGTTAGGAACATACACACCTACTATGTACTCAACAATCATTCTCAACCGAATTTAAAAGGTCACCTGTTAATCCGTGTTTAGACACCCAGACTCTGCAAAATCTTAAAGCAGTAGTTAGCCATCTACTATGAAAAACAGGACCAATTTCTAGTAATGCCAGTCTCTTAGGCAGAACTCCAGTTTTAATAGATGTCACAATTTGGTATGCATAGCTCTGATCGGTGCTTAGATCTTTGATAATTTTAAGACTGAGGTAGATAAGTGGAGAGCCTTCACACACTTTTGAAAATTCTGGGTTAATTTCAAGGTTGGTAGCATCGTTCAACATCTTACTCAGAGGTCCTGACCGATGATTGCTGGCTTTAGTAGGACCATCAAGAAACTTAATAAGACTTCTTAATCCTAGTTCCCCAGTGTGCAGGTCACATACAATCCATACAAGTTTTTTGTTAAGTTTTTTTTTCAACCCATTGTATTACTCCTCCTGCCCATCCAGTATTTACATTAGTACTATTACAACCTATGGCTTCCCATATCAAATGTAAACATCTTTCTTTAAGCCACTCAGTTAAATGATTGGCAATTATCTCAGCAGGTCTTTTAAAATCAGATTCTTCAGGAACAAAATGGAATAGATAATTTCCACCAGGTTCACTGCACACAGTATAATGTTCTTCTTTTATTAGACCTGGGAATTTTCTGCCTTTTATCATCAAAAAAAATTTTAGTGTTATCTTTTCTACCATAAAAAAAAATACAACTCAAACCATTATCGCCATTACTAACTTTAACGGCCAATAACCACAAGTCTTTTACTTTACTTTTAATTCTTCTTTCAGAATTAATAACTGGACTTACAAATTAAGAATTGGCTTTTTTCCACTGTAACAAAATTTTTGGAAGAATATCCTTTACAAGCTGATCAACAGTAATCTTTTTCACTAAGCTCTCTTAAATATAAGCCATATTTGAGGATATCTCTGGAAGATGAAAGTTCTGATGGAAGAAACTCAGAACGTTATCCAATTAAGTTACTGAGCTGACAACCTGATTTACTTCTTGTTTTAGTGGTATATGACATCTTTATAGCAATTTAAAAAAAAAAGGTTCCGAAAATTGTTTACGCTCTTTATTTTATTTTACTTCAACTACTAATAAAAGAATAAGTCAGATGCGTTTTACTAATATAGTGTATATATATATATATATATATATATATATATATATATATATATATATATATATATATATATATATATATATATATATATATATATATATATATATTAGACTGCTTCATTTTGAGGTCATGAAAAAATTTTAAGTACCATGGAGTGTTATCTGCTGCGTTGACCCTTATTTTATTAGTAGAATTTTTTTTTTTTTAAATTTTGACCTCTTTTAGGGGTTGCTCAAGTGCCTCAAAAGTCATATTTTAGGCTTTTTTACCCTTTTTTAAGCCCATTTTTCGCACGTTTGAGCAAGTACTAAAACTCAAAAAAATTGAATTTTTTTTTTCTAGAGTTTTTTCTAAGTTAGAATAAAAAAATTAAAATGCATGGTAATTTTATTTTATTGAAATAATTTATGTAAATTTATCTACAAAAACGCAAAGTTATGCAATTGTTGCGCTTCGCGTTAATTTAAAAATGTTGCGTATTTGCTTAAACATGTTATGCAAATTACTTTTTAAGAAAAACGATATTT
>NC_061163.1:47337672-47502672 GCF_022113875.1 Hydra vulgaris
TTTCAAAACTAAAAAGTTCAATTTTGTACAAAGTTTATTTAAACTCCTTCTTGGCTTTATGTTAGCAATGATAGGTGTTCCACCTACAAAATCCATTGAACATCCACGATCACTGTGACATGGATTCCATTTTTTTTCATCGTGTTTAGAGGTCATCCATGTATTACGTGCGCAGCAAGAGGTTAGATGTCTTAAGTTGTGTAATTTGCGTACTTTGGGGGTGGATGGGTGATGTTCAACAAATGTATGTACGTATATTAAAAAAATTGAGATTGCAGTTCACGTTCACTTGCCAATTAGTCAAAGGTGATCGCCGCCCACGTTTATGGCCTGCTAAGGTAATAAAAGTTAAACAGTGCAAAAAAATAGTGATCACGTTTGTAAGCGTGATCACTATTTTTTTGCGCTGTATTTAGAATTAAAATTAACTTAAATAAGTTAATATTAATGTTAACTTATTTCTAGAAATTAAACTTACTAATGCTTCAAGTTTTAATAAGATTAAAACCATGGGGGGGGGGGGGGTATGAAAATGTCATTATGTCAAATCAAGATTCTTTACAAAAGACTGCGATGTTAAAGCCTGGAAACAAAAAAGACCTAAAGTATTGGCCTCCCTGGCCTAAACTTAAGAGCAACAAATTGCACTTTCCTAGGCCCTTTCTGATACAATACTAATAATTATATGTAACGAACTAAGAAAAAATTTATTTCGCGCTGAATTACTTTCCTAACAATATATCATGCTTACAAGTCCATAGGGAATATACTTTTTTTATTATGCCGTACTTCCCACTTTAAACTTTAACCATAGCGGCCCGTAACTTGAATTATTTTTGTAAAGAGGGGAAGGGGGAGGGGGAGTTTTTGAAAAAAGAGCACTTTTTAATAGCAAATAATTATATTACTTGATTTTTATAACATAATTTATGCGATACAGAGGACAAGTGTTAGAAGGAGAGGACAACTGCTGCAAAAAGGGGCGCCAATCTCCCCGCACGTTCGACCTCAAAATGCCGGGATTGATATTGGACAATCCTGGGATTTCGGGAATATAAAAAAGTAACAGCCATATAATATCGACACAACTATTTTTTCGCTAAAACCACTGTTTTATTTGATCCTTTAGAATGTATGTAAGCTAGTTTACTTATAATATATATGGGATGTGTTATAAATAAAAAATTTAAATATATGTATATAAATAAAATTTTTGCAAAAAAATCATGCTGCAACATAATTTTTTGTATTTTTTAATAATTTCTTTAATTTTATAAATAAAATTTTGGGAAAAGAGGGGGGGGGGGTAATTACCCTTTAGCCCCCCCCCCTCCCTATATGTATTCGCCACTGCTTTGACATAGTTGTCACTTTTGAAGTTGGAAGGAGGGGGGGGGGGGCTGAAACGCAAATTAAGGTGAGCTGAAGAATCAAAATTTGAATAGAAAAAAACAGAAATTTCCAGAAATGTAGCCATATTTTCTTTTCCTTATTTAATAAAAAAACAAACTGCCATATATTTTTACAGTGGAAATCTTTATGAAGCCTGTACTGAATGTTACTGAAGCAGTCCAAGAACTTTATGATAAATATCAAAAAATCTTTTCTATTCCATATAAAATATATATTTATTATCGTGATAAAAAGAAAAAATATATATAAAATTATTACGTATCAGATTGATAAAAATACATTAATATAACTTTGATACATTAATATAGTATTGATGCAAACTTAATATAAATTCTGGTGTAATAACTATTATATATATGTTTATTTTTTTCACCATTTTTGGGTATAAAACTCCAAAAAAAATCTTTTCGCAGATTTCCTTAATAGCGCCGTTTGGCGTATATCTATGTCTATATAAAAAGTTAATTAAGTAAAATTAGAAATAATTTTTTGTAATTAGCTTTGTAATTACTATTTCTACTGTTATATATATATATATATATATATATATATATATATATATATATATATATATATATATATATATATATATATATACATATACATACATACACACACATACACATACACACATACATACATATATATACATATGAATATATATACATTTTATTTATTTATTTATTTTATTATTATTGTTTTTTTGTTTTTTTGTTTTTTTATTTTTACATTTTATTTTTTTTTTTTTTTACAAACTAAGAATATGCAGCTTTGCTTGCCGTTTAAACGACGATATTCCATTTAAGTCTTTTAGTTTTTGATTTTCAAGTTTTTCCATATTTTAGGACCCTGTGACATAATTGAAAATTCAGAACCTCGGGTTTTAGTTTTTTTAATATAATAGTTATGGAAGCTATTTGATCGTAGATTATAACTTTGAGAAAATGATGACGAGATTATGTCTAAAAAAGAATTTGGTAGCATATTATTTTTATATTTGAACATAAAATTAAGAATCTGATATAAATTAAGTTTTTCCAAGTTTAAGACTTTCATATTTGTCATCGCATTGGAAGGATTGTCCATTCTACCAAGATAATGAATTGCTTTACAAGCATGGTTTTGCAAGCCTTGTAGTTTGATTATTTTTGTTTTGTGTGTATTAGCCCACACTATATTAGCATATGTGAGTTGACTGTGAATTAGACTAAAGTAAATTTTTTTTCTTGAACAGAAACCAAGAAACGGGTGACATTTATATAAAATACCTATTGCAGATGATATTTTTGTTTCAATGTGTCCAATATGATTTCTCCATGATAAATTTTCATCAATATGAATTCCAAGAAACTTTGCATATTTTTCCCGTTTTATTTTTATGTTGTTAATGAGCAATTCTGGAATTTTTAACGGTAGAGACATTGATTGACCTGTTTTATGAAATAAGATGCAGTTGGTTTTTTCACAATTTAAGAATAGTTTATTTGCTCTAAACCATACATTAAAGTTTTCCAGTTCAGTATTCATTGTTTCGAACATCGATTTTAAATTACTATGATTATAAAATAAAGTTGTGTCATCAGCATACATTATTGAAGATACTATAGATGATGCTTTATGCATATCATTGATGTAAATTAAAAACAATAACGGTCCTAAGATTGAGCCTTGAGGAACCCCACACTCAATATCAAGAACACTTGAGTCTTTGTTTATTACAAACTGCTTTCTGTTACTCAGATAGCTTTCTTTCTGAAAATTTTCTTTCTGAAAATTTTTTTCTATAAATTATGGTATCTGCGGAAAATATTAGAAAAACCTGGCATTTAAAAAGACGATTTAAAGTGAAATACTTTACGTAAAAAAGGTAAAACTAGTTTTTAATGTTTCTGCAGATATTAAAAGTTTAGTAACTGTTACTATTCAAATAACAACTAATTAATTTTTTCTTTTTTCTTAAAATATCTAATTTTAAAATTGATCAGACCTATTGGTTATTAAATTTAATAATCTGTAGCTTATACTTGATTATTTGTTTTAGATTAGCATCTTTAAATTGACTATGCCAAACAAAAAATCATAGGAAAACTCTCGTAATTATTGAAGTGAGTGGGAAAAAGAATTTACCTGGGTAAAAAAAAGCTCTGATGCATCTGAACAAGCTTTTTATCGTCTTTGCCGCACTAATCCACGTCCACACAAAGGTAGCTTAGAGCAACATTAAAAAGCAGTTTCACACATTAAAAGAGAAACAACATTGAATCCATTTCAAAAGAAGATTAATTTTCCCGGTCAAGTAAAAATTTCAAGTGCAAACAAAAAAGCACACATTCAGCTGGCTATGTGTATCTGCTGTCACTCAGCAATTTCAACCGCTGACCATTTGTGTGAAATTATTTCTAAGTTTGGTGTAGGCAATCCCCTGTAACATCTAAAACTCCACCGCACTAAGTGTACTAAAGTAATTCAGAATGTCATCTCATCGACTCTAGAAGAAGAAATATCTAAAGAAATCAAATCAAAACCGTTTTCCATTCTCATTGATGAATCAACGGATGTGAGTTCAATGAAGCACCTTGCATTATGCGTGAGATATTTTTAAGAAAAAAAGAAACAGATTGTCGATGACTTTCTTGGCCTCATTCAAGTGATTTCAACAACTGGCGAAGATCTTTTTAAATCTTTGAATTATAAACTCCACTCTATTGGATTAACTCTTAAAAACTGCATCGGATACAGCTCAGATGGTGCCTCAAATGTTATTGGCATACATAATTCAGTCTGGTCTCGTGTACTAACTAAATCGCTTAACTCTATTATGATGAGGTGCATTTGTCACTCACTAAATCTTGTGGTGCAAAATGCTTTTAATGAAATTCCATCTCCAGTCAGCTTTCTTCTGAGCGAGGTACCCCGGTTTTTTTAAGAGAATTTTTCGTCGAAACGAATATGAAAAACTATTTGAACTCATAAATCCAGACAATGAACGCGTGGGAACCCCATCCTCTTTTCAAAAGTTTTCTGCAACTTGTTGGTTAGTTCGAGGAAAGTGTTTTTATAACTTGCTTGTAAATTGGCAAGAACTAAAAGCATTCTTTATTTGTGCTGAAATAAATGAAAACTCTGATGTCCGTTACAAAATCTCTTCAATAAGCAAAATGTTCCAAGACAACACCCTATATCTCTATGTTGTTTTTCTCACTCCAGTCATTCAAGAGTTTGAGCGTCTAAACTGTCTCTTTCAAGGGTCAAATGTTGATCCAGAAGATTAAAGCAGCGTGTTTTTGATACCAAGGGCTTTGTACTTCCTCTACAGTGTGTTGATTTTGGAGCAAAGATTCAAGAGCAACCTTCAAATGCAAAACTGAATGCTAAAGAATTGGTCAGAAATGTAAAAATTCGCTGTCATGGTTTTCTTCAAAAGGCTATAACCGAGCTTGAAAAAAGACTACCAGATAACAAATCAATTTTTCACGGCTTGTCAAATCTGTCTCCAATGAAAGTCTGCCATTTTTAAAGAAAAAGAAATTTCTGTAATAACTGTTGAATTCTGGATAGCTTTAAGGGACTATGTCGACATTTTTGGACATCCCGCTTTTTGCGACATTTCCGACTACTGCCTTGCTTGTCTGTGTGTTCCTATTTCTAACTGTTTTGTTGAGAGAGTCTTTTCACAGGTCACCTATGTGAAAAGCAAACAGAGAAACAGAATGTCAAACCAAGTGTTGGATGCAGTCATTCAAATAAAATCTTATTTAATGAGCCGAAAGATTTGTTGTAAAGACTTTAACATTCCCGAATTAATGATTTCAAAGGTCGGAAATGAAATTTACGCAACAGAAGCATGCGAAAATGAAGACGAACTTCACAAATTTGCGGAAGTTTATTAAATGTTTTAAAGATTTACACTTAACAAAATAAATTTTTTAATAAAATAGTTCTACTTTACTTAATTTTTTTTTTTTTTTTGTTCTGGTTTATTTTTGGTTTATTTTTTATATTTTTTTGGCTTGTTGCCAAAAAAAAACCTGGCAACCCAGCATATAATAGGCTTGATTTTTATTTAAAGAAATACCAACATCACTTTTAATCAAATATGGAAGTTTTACACTCGGATCAAGTGGAGACAAATAATTTATAGAAAATGGGCATTTAACTTCAAGACATGCAGGTGGACAACATAAAAAAGTAATAACACGATCAGGACTACCGCCAATGAAAGGAATATCTCTATCTAAAAATAACCCACAATCATGCATTGCTACACCTTTATGATTGATTTTAAAAACTTCATAAAAACAGTTAACAGCATTCTGTTCCATTTCTCTGCCATACTTAATAGCAGGTATGTTTGAATTAACAAATGACATGCCAGATATACGTTGATTTAATTCCCACATATCGGCATCAAGTTTATTTAATTTGTTCATTTTTGTTCAAACATCATAACTTTTTGAAGCTGTTATATATAACACCTTTTCTATATTCATACCAGTATTTATTTTTATTTTGTCCTTTGGTCAATTGCTCAATTTCTTCAATATTTTTAAGCGTCATATGAAGTGTTATATTTTTTTCAAATGATAATATATCTTTTGACATTACCAGTATATTATTACCACTCATTAGGTTTGATTGGTAAGTAGTAATGTCGCTTACTACTTCCAAACTAAAATCAATATCTGGTTTAGGGATAGCATTAAAAATGATGGAATTAGGGGCTATTTCTTTTAACGCTTTTGCAACATCCTGAAGATTAAGTTTACTAGAATAATTAGAAATTGGATAATATTTCTTATACAAACTGTCTACAAATGGTCTTTTTTTTTTACAATTTTGAGAAAAATTTTCTCTGCTAAAATCTAGATTTTTAATTTTAACAGGTAAAACATCTTTTCGATTTAGAAGCCATTGATTAGAAATCATTGTGCAAGCCGGATTTGTTAATTCTTATTCCATTCTTAATTTATTCTTACAGCAGCTTCAATTCTAAACATTGCTGCAGCAACATGGTTACATGTTTGGCTCATTCCTGCCATACATGTACAGTGACAAGATCGGATTTTTGCATTTTCTTTTTCTATAATCAACCACAGTTTATGACTTGTGTCATTAATACGTTGTGAAGGTCTGCATTTACCTTTTATCGCACAAAATCGACTTTCCTCACTTATACAGTGATATGCGAATTTTTGAAGCCAGCCTGTTTTATAAAAACTAAAAAACTTTCGAATTTTTATAATCATTTAAGTCATTGCTGCCTAATTCAGATGGGTTAAACATCAAATAATTAAAAATATCTGGATACAAAACCATTGGCCATTGTTTAATTGTCCTCTTCAGATAACCAACCATCTAATAAGATAAACGGATCACTGCATTTAACATTGTAAATTAAAAGTTTTTCTTGATATTCATCTTTAAGTTCTTCAACTGCCTCGGTAGCAGTTAGTACAAGCTCAATAAAGTTTTCCATTGCAGAAAATACACGAGCAATCAATTCCCTCTTTGTTCCAGAAACACGCAAATTTCTAAGTCTTAAAAACTGCTTCAACTCATAAACTTTCATTTTATTAACTAAATCTAAATCCATTATGAATTTATCTTAGGATAAATAATTTAAACAAAAGGAAAGCACAATGTTTGCTTAAATATCCTTAGTACGTAAAAGTTTATTTTTATTTTACCCACACAATTTGGATCCAGACCTCAATATTTCTACGGATCGGATAGGTGTATTTCAAAGCAAATTAAAACCATATGGAATATGATATATTCTATTAGGTTTTAATTTGCTTAAAATTATTTTGCGTTTGATGACAAAACTGATTAAATGACAAAAAATGATTAATTACGTACATATTTTTTGTTAATAGTTGGTATTTTTTTAATGATGAGGTGAAGTTGTAGACAATAGTGCTTCGATAAGTTTGGCTTTAAAAACTAATAATTGTTAAATTAATTTTGGATCATTTTAAAATAATGTTGCTTTCGCAAAGTAAACATAAGACTTTATTATTCAGTTGAAATATAAATTGAAATTTATTTAACAACAGATTTAATGTCTGAAATAATAAAATATTATTGTCTTTATTCATTAAATAACTTTGATTATAAAAATAAAACATTAGCTTGCAGGCCCGTGGCAACCGGGGGGTCAACCATAAGCTTGAATTGGAAAAAGAAAATTGGTTAAGAAATTATAACCGGTTTATAAGCTTGCAACCGGTTAAGCATATACTTGATGAAACTAATTTATAGCAAATGTGTTATGGAATACTATATAGTAATAATGATAAAAGCAGAGTTGTTAGTCCTTGGCCTTGGCCTTGCTATAAGGCCAAAAATTGTAGACTTGGCCTTGGTCTTGGCCTTAAAACTGTTGGCCTTGGCCTAGGTCTTGGCCTTGAAACTGTTGGCCTTGGCCTTGGTCTTGACCTTAAAAATTTTGTCCTTAGTCCTGATTAATGGTCTTTAAAAAAAATACTTTCTTCTTGATTTTGTTGAATTTTGCGCATAACTTGGTCTATTTTTACAAAACGTGGTTTTATTTTGTCACAGCGCTTACTACTTACAGTTTTATTAATAATGTATTAATTAGTCGGCTAGTCGGTTAAATTTGTAAGGTTAGTAGGTTAAATTATTGTTATGACGACTTTTTTTTTTTATCAAGAAACGAGTCGGTACTTTTTACGGACTCATCCCCCCCCCCCCCTCATTTTATTTGTAGAATCGCCTCTGTATACAACTGTTTTAAATCATGATTTTTTTTATAGAGGATATTCCTTTTAAATATCCTTTAAAAAACTGCAAAAGGCAATCCGATCGTATTTCAAATAGGATGGAATAGGATTAGGATTGAATAGGACCCTAACCCTAACCCTAGCCCTAACCCTTTTTTTTTATACATATGACACGGAAGTGATTGGACGTGCTTTTCTTGCGCTGTAAGTTTTCAATAAAATTGTTTGAACTTAATTTTTAAAATTTTTGTTTATAATTGGTATTTAACTTTAAACATTCGTATTTAACTTGTTAATAAAATGGATAAAGACAAATATAGTGATAAAAAAGAAATTCAATTAATACATAAATACAGAAGCTTCAGAAATATCTGTGAAATTAGTTCGTTAAATATTCTCTGAGATGTTTAAGAAACAGCAAAAAGACATTCTCAAACTTATTAGTGGTAATTTAAAAATTACAAATGAAAGAATTGATGGACTGCTGAAAGAAATAGCAGAAATAAAAGAAATGTGCAAAACTTTTACAAATTGAAAATAGTTTAAGAAAATCTGAAATGGCAAAAACAAATGACAGAGTCTCAATAATTGAACACAGTCAAAAAGATATTGAACACAGTATCACTTTTACACAAGATATCCAAGAGGAGAAAATCAATAAAATTAAAGAAAAAAATTGTTACAAAAGTAGCATTTAGTGCAGAAGAAAAAAATAAGCTGCGACAACTTGAAGATTGACTGAGAAGAAATAATTTGCGCCTTGAAGGAATAACGGAGAGTGAATCTGAAAGTTGAAATAAATCTGAAGAAAAGGTTTTAAGTATCTTTGAAAACAAACTAAATGTAAGTGGCGTGGTTATTGAAAGGGCACATAGAACCGGAAAAACTGGGCAAAGTAAACCTAGATCAATCGTGATAAAACTTCTCAACTACAAAGATAAAGTTAACATACTAAAATACTCGAAAAAATTAAAAGGAACAGGAATATTTATAAACGAAGATTATTCTTTGGATACCCTAAACATACGGAAAACTCTTTTTGAAGAAATGCGAACTCACAGGATAAATGGTAAGTATTCTGTCGTTACTTATCATAAATTAGTAGTTAAAGATTTTAAAAAATCACTTAAAAAAGCCTTATGCTTATATATTTTTTATATTTTATATTTTAAACATTAATCTTAGTTAATATTGCTAAAATGGTGGAAGCTATCAATAATATTGTTTTTGACATACCAGGAAGGAAAAATACACTTAACCGAATTAATGGCGATGAAAAAACAATAACTTTTTTGACGAAATTTAAGTAGAAACGGCGTATTACAATTTTGATGATGTTAAAGATGTTTTTAATTCTTCATCATCTAATTTTTCATTATTACATTTAAACATCAGAAGCATAAATAAAAACTTTGAAAATTTAAAATTAATGTTAAATAATATAAAAAAAAAGTTCAGTATTATCTGTCTGACAGAAACTTGGTGTCATCGAGACACGATTAATTCTAACTTTCAATTATCAGGATATAAATCCATCCATCAACCGAGAGAAAACGGCATTGGCGGGGGCGTATCTATTTTTGTCCAAAACTCATTGACCTTTACGCATGACGCTTATTGTGAGTCATTTACTATTGAAATAATTAATAAAACAATTAAAAATACATTTATAACAGACCGCCTAATGGTAATTACAATCACTTTGAAAACCACATAAATTACTTGCTACCAAAGCTCATAAAAAAACACGTGTATTTACTGGGTAATTTTAATATTAATTTTCTGAATAATAAAACAGATAATCACGTTGAGCGTTTTATAAATACACTTTTGCAATACAGCGTTTCCCCCATAATTAACAAGCCAACACGCGTGACTAAAACACTGTATCCATTATCGATAATATCATTACTAATAATTACACAAGGGCTAAAATGCAAAGTGGTATTATTAAAACAGATATCACTGATCATTTTCCAGTTTTTCTGATCACAAATTCGGCAACCCCTGAGAAAAAATTGAAACAAAAACTATTTATGTAAGAAACATAAATAATGAATCAATCGTCACTTTTCGCAACCTCAATTCAAGAAATAAACTGGGAACTATTGACTGATTACAATGATGTAAATAATGGCTATGATTTTTTTATTTGCTTGTTTACTAAGCAATACGAAAAAGCCTTTCCAAAAGTTAAAAAAATTATTAATTCTAAAAATTTGCTTAGTCCGTGGATGACGAAAGGACTCATTAAGTTATTAAAAAAGTTTACAAAAAATTTTAAAAAAAAAGAACTACAAAAATGAAATAAAATACAAAAAATATAAAAATTCTTTCGAAAAGTTAAAAAAGCAATCAAAAAAAAATTACTATTCCTTATTGCTTAATAAAACATTTGGAAATGCAAGAAAAACATGGAATGTAATTAAAAAAATAACAGGCGTAGGAAATGTAAAAATTGATAATTTCCCAAAAAGATTGCAAAGATATGGTAATATAGGAGATGCTTTTGTAAATAAAGAAATTGCAGAAACATTTAATGACTTTTTTATAAATATATGGAAAAAACTAGTCAGTGCAATTCCTGAGGGGAGTAAATCATTTGAATCCTTTTTGAAAAAAATCAGATTCCATAATGGATGAGTCGGAGCTTCTGGTTGATGAACTTCGGCTAGCAATTAGTATGTTGAAAACAAATAAGAGTGCGGGTCTAGATGAAATTAACCCCGATGTTGTAAAAGCGGTCTCTGATATTATTGAGAAACCTCTTTTTATAATTTTTAATCTTTCCCTAAGAAACGGCATTTTTCCTGACCAACTAAAACTAGCAAAAATAGTTCCAATATACAAAAGCGGCGATGATTCGATAAAATCTAACTATAGACCAATTTCTATACTTTCCTGTTTTTCTAAAATACTAGAGCGTATTATGCACAACAGGCTGTACAATTATCTTGAGACTAATAACATTCTTTATCATAAACAGTTTGGTTTTCGCAAAAACCATTCCACGGAGCATACAGTAATTGATCTTGCGAATCAAATTCTAAATGGTTTTGAAAACAATAGTTACACTCTCGGAATATTTCTAGATCTATCCAAAGCCTTTGATACTGTCAACCACAAGATTCTTATCAACAAACTATGTAATTACGGAGTAGCTCACTCTAACTTAAAGTGGCTGCAATTTTATTTAGAAAATCGTAAACAAGTAGTACCATTTGATCTAACATGCTCCCCATTTGATTCAATAAGTTGTGGAGTTCCACAAGGATCAATACTTGGACCTTTACTGTTTTTAATTTATATTAATGATATTTATTTGTCATCAAAAATACTTAATTATATTATTTTTGCTGACGACACTAATATTTTCTATTCTGATTCAAATTTAAAAAATATTTTTTGTAATGTAAACACTGAACTAACATATCTCAATGAGTAGTTTATAGCAAATAAACTTTCATTGAATATTGAAAAAACAAAATATATTTTGTTTGCTAAACCATCTAAATCCGAGAATCTTCCACTTACATTACCAGAACTAACTATTAACAATATTAAAATAAAAAGAGTGTTTTCAATGAAAATACTTGGAATAATTTTTGACGAATATTTAAATTGGAAAAGCCAAATAAAGCTAGTCGAGAACAAAGTCTCAAAGACTTGAGGGATAATGTATAAGACTAAACCTCTTTTGAACAAAATATGTTTAAAAAATTTATATTTTTCGTTTATACATAGTTATATTAACTACTGTAATATTGCCTGGGCAAACAATCACTCATCTTTCCTAAAAACTATTTACACAAATTCGGGCATGGATAGATACGAAAGTGCCGAGCCGTTACTCAAGGAAATAAATGCCCTAAATGTATACAAATTAAACATCTACCATAACTTGTTATTTATGTTTAAACTTCAAAACAAATTAATTTCAAAATATTTTTATAAAAACTTCTCTCTTATTAATCATAAATATAAAACAAGACACTCAATAAATAATTACTACATCCCACTAACATTACTCAAAAAGTTTGACTTCTCAATTAAATGTCGGGGACCACGCTTGTGGAACTCGGTTCTTGACGAAAATATGAAAAAAATAAAATCTATTGATATATTTATGTGTATATGTGTATATGTATATGTGTATATGTATATATGTATATGTGTATGTGTGTGTTGTATGTATGTATGTATATATGTATGTATGTGTGTGTGTGTGTATATATATATGTATATATATATATATATATATATATATATATATATATATATATATATATATATATATATATATATATATATGTATAAGTGTGTATGTATGTGTATATGTGTGTGTATGTATATATATATGTTTATGTGTATTGTATATATTTATATATGTATATATGTATATATATATATATATATATATATATATATATATATATATATATATATATATATATATATATATATATATATGTATATGTATATATATATATATATATATATATATATATATATATATATATGTATATATATATATATATATATATATATATATATATATATATATGTATATATATATATATATATATATATATATATATATATATATATATGTATATATATATATATGTATATATATATATATATATATATATATATATATATATATGTGTGTATGTGTATATGTATGTGTGTATATGCATATATATACATATATCCTTCTTATATATATTCTTCTTGTTTCTTTTTGTTTGTCTGTTTTAATTTTGTTTTATAAAAAAATATGATTAGATGAACTTAAATCTATAAAATGTTCGGAATCTTTTTCAATTCAAAATATCTTTTGTATATTTAAATATATTTTATAAAGTTTATTGGATATGTATACGCATATGTACGGATTTGTAAATTATTTTTTCAAACTTTTTTATTTTTTATTATTTTCAAACTTTTTAGTTTTGTCAAACTTAAAAATTATTTTTTAAAATTTTTGATTTTTTCAAACTTTTTAATTTGTTTTTTTAAACTTTTTTTAATTTCACTCTTTTATATATAATTGTAAATTGTAAATTTTTTTTTATTTTCACAAAGGGGCTTGATGATAAGACATTTTGTCTTCTACTTGCCCCAGTCAGCTTGCATTTGTATAAATTTATTTAAATGTAAGGTTAACATTGTAAAATGTTTTTAGTGTATATATAATATGTTTAGTGAATAGTATTATTATATATATAGTGTATGGTTATTGTACATTCAATGTCTTATGAGACACTGAATAAATAATATCTTATATACATATAAAATATAAAATATTTAAAATATACATATAAAAGCACTTTCCTATTCAATATTGTTTAAAAATCTTATAGGAATTTTTTTGCCTATAAGACACCAAAACGAACAATATCTTATAGTTTTATATGTACAGAAATCCTTCTCAAATAAGTAGGATTTTTATTCATATAAAGCTATAGGGTATTGTTCATTTGGTGTCTTATAGGATAAAACTTCTATAGGGTTTTGGGACAGGATTGAATAGGATTCTTGTACACCTATACCTATAGGACTTTTAAATCGGTGTCTTATCGGCTGCCTGTTCTAAGCAATCAAAAATAGAAGACACTTTGTCAAGATAGGAGTATAAAGTTGAGTCATCAGCAGAAAAACCTACTTTAAAAATAAAGTTGACGTGAAGATCATTGATGTAGAAAAGAAACAAAGCAGGGCGAAGGCTAGAACCTTGAGGTACCCAGAAGTTACTAGGAAATAAAGAAGAGTGTTGGCCTACGAGTATGACGTAAAAAGAAACGATTTGATAATCTCAAAAACTTTCCCAGATACACCATATTAAACAAGCTTTTTTTTTTTTTTTTTTTTTTTTTTTTTCAGTTTACAATTATTAATCGTAATATAACAATATAACAATATATAAAATAAATATATCTGAGAGAAGATCCAAATGATCTTGTCGCCAGAACCATATAAAATATATCATACGTGTATATGTAATAAAATAAAAATACAATTGATCAAATAACTATTAACAATGTAGAAGAAACAAAAACTGAAAATAATTTTACAAATTATCAAGAGTGAAAAAAAGAATTTTACATGTCAAAAATATTTATATATATTGCCAGTAGAAAGAATATAGTTTTTTAATTTAGTTTTAAAAACGGAAAACGAAATTGACAAATCAAAATTTGGAACAACAATTTTGTTCCATAAATACGGTGCTCTATATGCAAAATTGATTAAACTTTGTTTGACAAAAGGGTTCAATTAATAAATTATTATTTCGTAAAGCATATTTATTTATAGCTTTATAAGTAAAAAGATCTTTGAAATTGGACAATGGTCGTTCACTTTTACAACGAAACATAAAACATAAAATATTATAGACATTGAGTTCGTAAACGTTAAGTGCTTTAACGTTTTTAAATAAAATATTTGAATGAGAAAAACGATTTTCGAAACATATTAAACGCATTGCGTGTTTCTGACGATGGTAAAGATACCGTAAATTACTTTTAGAGGTTCTTCCCCAAACAAAATTTGCATAATTTATATAGCTATGAATAAATGAGTAGTAGAGTTGAATTAAATTTTGTTTACTTAGATAGTATCTGACCTTATATAGAATTCCAATACTTTTAGCCAATTTAGTAGAAATATAGTCGATATGATACTTCCATGTAATATTTTCAAGTAAATGCCTAAAAATCTTGTGACCGACTCCTTTTTTATTTCAATTTTATCAATAAAAAGTTTAGGCAATTTATTAAGTTAAAAACGCTTTTTTGCAAGAGAATGGAAAAGGATCCATTTTTTTTTGTCAATGTTTAAAGTTAACTTGTTGCACTTAAACCAGTTGGAGATCTGATTTAGTTCTTTATTCATATTTGAAAAAAGCTCATAAATGTCACTGTTTGACAGAAATAAATTAGTATCGTCCGCAAAAATGATACTCATAAGGTTAGAAGCTTTATTTAAATCATTTATATAAACTAAAAACAAAAGTGGGCCTAGAATAGAATCCTGTGGAACACCACATTTTATGTCAATTAATTTTTCATTTTGAAAATAATCTCCATAGAAAACAAATTGCTTTCTATTTTCCAAGTAACTTTTATACCATTTTATTAATTTGCCATTAATTCCGAAAAATTTGAGTTTTTAAAGCAGAATTTTGTGATCGATCGTGTCGAATGCGTTTGATAGGTCAATGAAAATACCTAATGTATATTGTGATCTACCAAATGAATGGAGATTTAACGAATGAACTTTGTAATGGTTTGTTCAGTTGAACAATTTTTTTTAAAACCGAATTGATTTTTATATAGAAGTTTATTTAGATTAAGGTAGTTGTATGCTCTATTGTATATAATTCTTTCTAAAATTTTTGAGAAAGTTGAAAGAACTGAGATAGGGCGATAATTACTAATATTTGATTTTTTTCCGTTTTTGTATATAGGAGTTACTTTAGTTATTTTTAATTGGTCGGGGAATACACCTTGCTGTATAGATGCCCTAAAGACTTTATAAAAAATACATTTTAAGTTTTCAAAGTAATCTATGACTATGTAGCCATTTATTTCGTCCACACCCGTAGCTTTGTTTCTTTTGAGAGATTTGTAAGCTTTCTCAAATTCATCAAAAGATAAGTCAGAATGTAAATTATCTATAAAAAGCGAATTATTTATAGGCTCTAGGAAATCGCTAAAATTTTTTTCTGTAATAGGGATCTTGTTTGCCAATTTGGTTCCTATATCAATGAAATATTTATTAAACTCGTTTGCAATTTTGTTTGGTTCAAATATATTTGCTTTATTTATTTTAATTACTTTAGGAAGGAAGTTTGAGTTTGTTTTTTGTTTTCCTGTTATTTCTTTCAACATTCTCCGAGTATTTTTTGAGTCGTTTTTAAATTTACTAATTAAATTTGAATAATAATTTTTTTTTAATTTTTTACGAATTTTTTCAAATAAATGTTGGTAATTTTTATATTTTTGTTGGTTTTCATTTGATTTTGTTTTTAGATATTTTATATATAGTTTCTGTTTGATTTTAGATGATTTTCTAAGTCCTTTGGTAATCCATGGACTATTTAAGGTTTTTATTTTTGTTATTTTTTCACAAAGTGGAAAGTTTGCATCGTATATTGAGAAGAACGTATCAAAGAATTTATTATATATTGTATTTGGGTTTTCATTAAAGTTAATATGTTTCCAATGCAGAAGTGATAATTGATATTGGAAGGATTTTATATTGCTCTCATTGAAGACACGTTTTTTTATTATATTTTGTCTTTCGGGGTTATTAGAGGATACAGTATGGATTGTTAGAAAAATGGGGAAATGAACGAATATGTCGGTTTTTATAATTCCTTTTTTTCATTTCCTATTATAAATATCTGTTGTTAAAATATTGTCAATCAACGTAGTTGAAGTTTTGGTTATTCTAGTAGGGCGATTAATTAAAGGAAGAGCTCCTGCCATTAAGTATTTCATCATAAAAACTTTTTATTTTTTTATCTTTATTATAAATTAAACAGTTCATGTTGAAATCTCCAACTATAAAAGTAATTTTGTTTTCTTTGCTATCTTTGTGTATGATATTTTGCTGTAAAAAGAAACTAAGATTTTCAGACGCACCATCAGGTGGTCTATAACAGCAGCTTAATAGAATACTATTTTTTTTTATTGTTTAAAATTTCAATACAGTCGACTCTCGATATCTCGAATACTTGATATCTCGAACTTTTGAGTATCTCAAACTTTTTTAGCGGTCCCATGGACATAACGTACTAGTTTAGGCTAAAATCCTCTCGATATCTCGAACCTTAATATCTCGAACTTTTTGGTATCTCGAACAATATTTTCGGTCCACAGGGCAATTTTCTCTCGTTATCTCGAACTTTTCAACATTTTTTTTTTCAAAAATGTTTTAATAAAATTTAATTTTTTTTAAATTCCAATTTTCGAAAAAAAAAAAAAATTTTAATTCGATTTTTAAATTCGATTTTTTTTAAGAATCGAATTTCTGAAAAGTTTTCCTTTAATATATTAATTTATTCTTTTTGTCAAACGCAACAACATGCCGCTCCTTTTGCAAAAACTCACGAACAAATAGAAAAATGCAAGGCATTAAAAGACCTAGAGACAGGGATGTCTAACAAAGAGGTTGCCAAAAAATATGGAGTCCCAAAGAACACATTATCAACCTGGATTAAAAATAAAACCAAGTTATCAACCTCACTGGAAAAAAACGGCACAAAATCTAAACGGAAGAAACTTCGTAGTGGTAATTTCAAAAATGTAGACAAGGCCATATACACGTGGTTCGTTGCAAAAAGAAGTCAGCAAGTACCAATTGATGGTACCATACTAAAAGAAAAGGCACTAAAATTCGCAGAAGCATTAGGAGAGTTGGATTTTAAAACATCTGATTGTTGGTTTCATAATTGGAAAGAAAGGTCAGTCAATTTTAGGAGCGGCATTAGCTTTAAAATAATCTCAGGCGAAAGTGCCGCTGTGACGAATAATATGAATGCTTCGTGGAATGAAACTACGCTTGCTTTGAATTACAAACATTGCTTTTGAAAAACAAACTTGAAAACATTTTCAATGCCGATGAGTTTGGACTATTTTACCAGTGCCTACCAATCAAAACATACCATTTATCACGAGAAAAATGTTTTAGGGGAAAAAATAGTAAAGTCAGACTAACAGGCATAGCAGCAGGGAGTGCAACGGGAGATCTAAAATGTAAAAACCCACGGTGTTTTAAGCACATTAAACAACTTCCTTGCATAGATAAAAATCAGCTAAAAAGTTGGATGACCGGAGACCTTTTTACAGAATGGGTAATGAAACTTGACTCATTTTTTCGTGCTCAAGACAGGAAAGTAGCACTCCTGGTGGATAACTGTTCTGCCCACCCACACATTGAAGGGCTAAGCAACATCAACCTAATATTTTTCCCCCCTAACACCATATTTGTCCTTCAGCCCATGGATCAAGGTGTAATACGAAGTCTTAAAGCTCATTATCGTCACAAAATTGTGCGTTTGTGTATCAAGGCTGTCGATAATAACAAACCCATGCCAAAAATTTCTATACTTCAAGCAATGAAAGATCTTGTTTCTTCGTGGAATGTTGTGTCGAAGGAGACTGTCATCAACTGCTTTAAAAAAGCTGGTATCAGCAAAACAAACAAGAGTATTGAAGAAGCTGATGATGATCATCCTTTTAAATTTTTGACAGAAGAACTTAACCGTTTGCGAGAGTTAGATCCTCGTGCCGTCCAAGAAGATCTCTCAGCGGAATCTTACATTGGTTTAGATTGCGATGTAGTAACCACCGGTTCATTTGCTACTGATGCTGAAATCTTGCTCAGATTTTAGACCCTAATTTTGAAAACGACGATAATGAAGTTGAATATAGCGTTGACAAAGCTATTGACGTCGAAGCCCGCCACGCCCATCTGATATTCAATTAGAAATTGCTTTTAAAACAATTCAAAATGCTTCGCTATACAGCTCGAAATACGGAAATGAAATACAATCCCTAGCACTAAAACTTGAGGATTTAATAAAGATGGAAAAGATGGATAATTTAAAGCAATATCAGATAACAGATTTTTTCCAAAAGTTGTAGTTTTTGTTGTTAATGATTTTTGTCAGAAAAATAGCTTGTTTTAATGAAAGTTGGGCAATTTTATTTATTTTCAACCCTTTTCTTGATATCTCGAACTCTCGATATCTCGAACTTTTTTTCCGGTCCCCTTAGTGTTCGAGATATCGAGAGTCGACTGTAGTTACGATTTCTTTATCACCGTCAGAAACGCACATATCATTCCTAATGTTATGTGCAATGTGTTCCTTAACGTAAATCAGAACTCCTCCACCGCGTTTATTTGTTTGTCTTTCTAATAAAATTGTTTCAAAACCTGGAAGATGGGAAATAGAATTATTTTTAAAATCCTTCGAAGAAATCCGCGTTTCTGTTAAGCAAATTATGTTAAAATTATTTTCAGTTTCATCTAAAAAATCGCAAAACTTTTCAAAATTTTTATTTAGACTTCTAATATTAATGTTAATCTGATTTTTTGATTTTCAGTGCCATTTTTATTAAGAAATTCTTTTAACTCGTTGGGATAAAAATAAGAACAACATGTGTTTACATCATTAAAAAAGTTGACATCTGGATCTGAATTAAAATTTGATTTTAAGTACTTATCATGAAAATTAAAAGTAATGGATTCGTAGTCATCCATTTTTGTTTTTAAATCTAATTATAGAATATTAAAAGAATTCCTTTATAATTAGGTCGCGCGTAATTAATTTATTGTAAACTACTTTAGCAAACTTACCTTTCGCTCTCAATTCTTTCGCTTCTTTGAAAAGCTTTCTGCGTAAATCCATTATAAAATCGCTAAAGTCTTCGTTAACGTACAACCGTTCGTTCCATAGCTTCATCGTTGTATATTTGTTTAACACTAGGGCTTTGTCTTTGTAGTTTTGAAATCGAACAATTATTGATCTGTTTTTTCTGTTTTCTTTTCCAACTCGATGGGCTCTATCTATTATAATTTTTTCTTGTATAAAAAGCTTTGCATTAAGGAATTTTTTGTTCACTTTCTCCCCAAGTTTCATTAGCTTTATCTTCAATCCCAACAAACCTCAAATTGTTTCTACGGCTTCTGTCTTCTAGTTTTGCAATTTTCTCATTTATGTTATTGTTTCCATTTTCAATATTACTTCGAACTGGTCATTTTTGACTATGTTTTGTTTAATTCTGTAAGTTCAATTATTATTTTATGATAGCTTTTACTTATAAATTCGACAGCTTTCTGTACCTCAGATAATTCTTTTTTTAACGTAAAGTTTTCATCTTTTAAGTTATTAAATTTAATTTCCATTTTTTCTATCCGATCATTAAAAATTTTCATCATAGTATTCTCGTGATTTTCAAGGATTTCTTTAGGTTGTGCTGGTGTAAAGTTTTTCGCCATTATTATAAGTTTTTTAATAAGCTCTTAAAACACGTCCGTTCGCGGTGAAAATTGCGGTAATGACTTATGGAGAAGATCATTATGTCAAACTTTGTCGTAAGCCTTAGATATGTCAAGAGCAATAGCCCTAGCCTCTCCACCTCCATCTAATTCACGATAGAATAATTCAGTCACAGCGATTAACAAGTCAGCCGTAGAACAAGACAATCGAAAACCGTATTGGTTGTTTGACGGTAAGATGTTTGATTTAAGATAGGATGTGAGAAATTTGTTAATCAAAGACTCAAAGACCTTGTAAATAACAGAAAGAAGACTGATTGGACAATAATTATAGGGGTCAGAATGTTCTCTAGAGTTTTGAAGATTGGAACAACAAGATGCCATTTTCCAGCAAGCAGGAAAACAAGACTCAGTCAAGCACTTGTTAAATAGTTTAGAGTGAATTGAAGAGAGTTTTGGAGGAAAATTTTGTAAGACTATGACAGGAATGTTGTCTGGACCACAAGCCGTAGAAGAGTTTAATTGAGATATAACTTTAGCAACGGAAGCTGGAATAATTTGAATTCCTAATAATGGGTTAACCTGTTTAATTGAAATGGAAGGAAGAAAATGGCCATAAGATTTAAGAGTCTAACTTAAAGAAAAGTTTTTTGCAAATAGTTCTGCCTTATCCTTAGGAGAGGTAATAAGATCAGTCCCAGAAATAAGAGATAGAATGTTAGATCTACCCTCATTAATGAAGCTGTTAAAGAAACATTAAAAATATGCGTAAATACCATTGATTTTTTCCTGATTAAATTATACATTTATATTCTAGTAGATCTCAGCAAGTTATATTATCAAAAAAAAAGAGATTTAATTCTTGAGTCATATTAGTAAAAAGTGCAAATATGTTTTCATAAGATTAGAATAGGTTTGTGTTATCAGCAAAAATTATAGTGATTAAGTTAGAGGCTTTACTAAGGTCTTTTATATATATTAAAAATAATAGGGGCTCAACTATGGATGTGTGTTACATTCATTAGTAACACGTAAAAGAGTCTTGAATATTAACAAAGTGCTTACAATTACTAAGATAGCATTAAAACCAGCTTAGGGATTTATTTTTAATGCCATAGAGTTCTAATTTTTTTAATAGACTGTGGCGATCGACTGTTTCAAAAGCTTTAGACAAATCGATGAATACTCCTTGCGTATAATGAGAAATTTAAATAGTATCAGAAATGATGCGTGTTAGTTGGAATATGACGTGTTCAGTAGAGTTGTTTCTTTAGAAGCCAAATTGATTATTGTATAAAAGTTTAGTATTAAAAAAATAAATATAGACTCTGTTATACATTATTCTTTTTAATATTTTGAAGAAAAGTGGAAGAATTGAAATAGGACGATAATTTGTAATGTTAGTAAGGTCACCTGATTTAAAAATAGGAGTTATTTGCTACTTTTAGAGAGTCTGGAAAGAAAGGCCGGATCCAGATCATGTTGTAAGAGAGGCGATTTAAATTTTTTTCGATTTGGAGATGCAGACGATCTAGTAAGAAGGGAGGGAGGGGGGCGATTTTCAGGGTTATTGATTTGTGAGTAACCAATCAAACAATTTTGAATTTGCACCACGTAACTTTTTTTTAAATTGTAATTTTATTTAGACAGCCTAACTATATTATTTCAATTTTTAAACAACTTGCTGAGTTTAATATACAAACTTACAGAAATAAAAAATTTAAAAGCTTTCTAAGGTGGGGGAGGAGGGGGTAATCGCCTTCATTGCCCCACCTATAGATCCGCCTATGCTGGAAAGGATCATTGAGCAATATATGCTTTACAAATTTTAAGAGTATATCTTTCAAAACGTCAAATGAGTCTATTACAACATTTCCATTGATGCAATTAGCCCCAATTGCCTTATTTTGTCTTAATGATTTAAACGCTACTTCAAATTTGCAGTATGTTAGGTTTAAAAAATTTAAAATTTAATAAGGTGATTTATGAATTCATCAATTGATTTTTCATTAAGATAAGGAATTTTATTTGATAAGCATGTTCCGATTGAAGAAAAAAGATTTGTTAAATTCAAAAGAAATTTTATTAGGGTCATTAAATAATTTATTTTTAATATTTATTGTATTTGGTACTAATATAATGCTTTTCTTACTTTTTCTCATGATCTCTTTCATTAATTATCAAATATGTTTGTGCTTTTAAACAAGTCGGAGTAGCGACTGATTTAGATATTTAATATACAGTATTGTTTCACTTTCGATAATTTTTAAGTCCTTTCGACATCCAAGGACATGATACGTCCTCGGCGTTAAGAATTATTCCACGATTATTCCAAAGGAAGTTTTTGTCATAGTTTAAATTAAAAAAAGTCATAGATCAGGTTTATATTATCATTGAAGTTAGTATTGCTCCAGTTTTGATTCGAAATTCGTTGTAAAATTTTATGTTTTGGTTTTTATTATACTCGAAACAGTCCAAATTGAAGTCCCCTATTACGTAATATTTTTTTCTTTCCTGATTAATTTTTTCTATTAAGTCAAGTTTTAAAAAATTGACTAAGTGTTCAGAATTAATTAGCTCAACCGCTGTTTAGAAGTCTTTTAAGTAATACGTGACATTTTTTAAAAATATCTTTTTAGACCCTTCTCCTCCCTGTGTGTGACATTTTAAGCATATTTAAAAAACCCTCACCAATTCTAGTATGTAAAGCAATAATTTCTTTAATTTCCATTTTATTTTTGAAATTTTCATTATACATCGAGTTTAAAACAGTGAGAGTACCGATAAAAATATGCATGTACAATTATTGGATCTTCAATAAATTTAAAAAAATTGAATTTTAAATTCGTTTCAAATAAAATAATATCATTAAGTTAGCAATTTAATTACGTTGTGATAAGAATTTAAGTTAAAATTTTCTTCTCTTCACACTGTTGCTAATACCCGAACCTTCCCATCTGTAAATTAGTGACAATTTCCAATACCGATTCCCCTAGACTGTCACGTATTATTTGAATGGCTCCATCATATATGTTCGAGTGAGTACATTAATCTTTGTCTGGCATTTTTAATTATTTCGAAAAAAATTATCTAGCAGAAAAACAAAGTTCTGTGTACGAAAGTACGAAAACAGTCTCAAACCCAAGATCACGCACGCACTCACTCGTTACGCTAATCAACGCAGTTTTTTAAAAATAGTTAACATAAAATGTAAATTACAGATTATTTTTGTGATCGAACAAGTATTATGTACAAATCTCTAAAAAAAATTATTTCTAATGATAAGGAAGAGTTTAACTCATCAGAACATATCGAACTTGATTCAATTAAAAAAAGCTTTTCTCAAGAAGATAATTATTTAACAGAAAATTCATTGAGACTCAAACAAAAATGATCGAGAATATATATATATATATAAAAATCAAAATTATAGCTAGTGTCAGCTTTCCTCAATTTTTCGAATTTTAATACCATTTTCATTTAGTTTTTTATCATCAGTCGTGTCATTTATAATAGAAATATCAACTTTGTTAACAATATCATTTGAAACCGTAGAATCTTGTTTTTTTCTGTTTATAAGTTTATTTTCTCTTGGTGTTCTTAAGTTCATTGTTAAATCTTGCAAACTCTCTAATTTATCTGCTACTGCATGTAAAGAAGATAATCTATAATAAACAAATATATATATATATATATATATATATATATATATATATATATATATATATATATATATATATATATATATATATATATATATATATATATATATATATATATATATATATATATATATATATATATACACACAGAGAGAGAGAGAGAAAGAAAGAGAGAAACAGAACTGATTTCAATTTAAAATGTGACAATATTATTTATAAATAAAAATAAACATATTTATTCAGCTACCTAGCTAAATTAATGTCTGATTTGCAATCTTCCATTTCAGCGTAGAGTTTAGAAATAATTAAACTGAATTTAGTTCTGCACCCGTCACCTTGAAGATAAGATAGAGTTTCGTCGCAACATGCTGAAGCCTATAAATATAGTTTTTATGGCAACGGTTTGTTATAACCATTAAATAAACTAAAGATTAACAAACCTTTTAAAATTTGTAAAAAGTTATAATAAAAAATTACAAAAAGTATATAGCATATATAATTTAAATATATATTTTTGTTCAAACAAACACACATTAAAACACCAAAGCTATTAGAGCTAAAAATATTTTAACTATTGTAAAAAAGTTAAAATTGTTAAATTGAATAACAAATTTTTTGAATAACAATTTAATGTAGTATTGTAAATAATATTAAAAAAAAAATTGTTAAAAAACAATAAGTTGATTTTTAAATGATCGAAACTTGTACTTTTTCTGATCTTTTGCCTTTAACCATTACGAATAGACTTTTTATCAACGCTCTCTTACCTAGTTCTCTCCCCTTATCTTAGTGCACTATTCTCCAGACTACTGAAATAGCATATTTTATTAATTTCTCTATAAAATTTTAAAACTCTAGTTTACTTCCAACAAGATTGCAAACAACCCCTATTAAGTTATGAGTTACTTTAAAATAGAGGATAGGTTAACATACTAGGAAATAGTTAACTGAAGACTTGAAAAGAGGTAGGTTGTATAAAAAAAGAAAACATGAAGATAGGTAAGAGTTATAACGTTTTTTTTTTTGATAGGCAAGAAAAAAAACTGGATTTATAAAAGTTTTTATAGCATGAAGGGACAGATACAGTAAAAGGATGCAGGTCTAACTACATTTACAATGTGCTTTTAGACTCAGTCTGAAAGTTATAGGTTTGTTATTCGTCAATATAGGAATGCAAACAATATTGCAACATATATAGGAATGCAAACAGTATTGGAGTAAATAAACAAGTTTTGTTGTCTGACAAAAATTTTGGATTTTAAGTCCAGAATTTAAATCCACAAGCCACTGCAAGCCTTAGGCAGTTACAGAAGAGAGATCGAAATCAAAACCCAGCTGCTTGTTCTAAGTAATTAAAAGGTGAAGATTTTTTGTCAAGACAAGAGTATAAAGTGGAGTCGTCAGCAAATAGAGCCACCTTAGATGTATAATTTTATTTGAAGATTGTTATTGTAGATAAAAAAACATTACAGGAGCAAAGATAGAACCTTATGGTACCCTTAAAGTTACTTGAAAAAAAAGAAGAGTTTAGGCCTTTAAAAATAACTTTAATCCTGCAGTTAGAAAGAAATAATTTAATAATCTCAAAACCTGACGATCAGTGACCCGTTTGACAGTGACCTGTTGGACAGAGACCGGTTGGAGGACGGTTGGTCAAAGTATTTTCTAGAGTTTTGAAAAATTGGGACAACTTATTTAACACTTAAAAAATTTAGCAAAAATTGAAGAGAATTCTAGAGAACACGTTTTTATGACTACTATGAAAATTTTGTTTGGAGCACTAACTGTAGAAAAGTTTAATTGAGAATTAACTTTAGCATTGGAAGCTGAAGTGATTCGAATGTTTAACAATGGGTTAATCTGTTTAACTAGCAGTAGAATTATATTCAAGAGTGAAATTAGAGCAAGAATTCTTTGCAAATGACTTTGCCTTATTCTGGGGAGAAGTAAAAAGATCAGACCAATGAATTAGAGATTTAAATATTCGACTTACTTTAGTTAATGACACTGTTGAAGATTAACCAAAACTCTCTAGAATCTAACATCTGAGATAAGATACAAGATTTAGCAAACTGAGAATAACTGAACTTAGTATCAGACAAGACCTTTTTATATTGGCTTCTTGGAATAATAAAAGGACATTTGTTCTTAAGAGAGATGATTCTGGGCGATTTCAACATAGATTTATTGAATTATAGAGAATCACAAGTCATTTCTAATTATTTTGAATCTTTGTGCTCTCATTCCTTATTTCCAACCATAATTCTTCCAACACGTGTAACTGCAAAAACTAAAACCCTTATTGATAACATCTTCATAAATTCATTACCTACTGATATAGTCTCTGGTAATCTTACAATTTCAATCTCTGACCACATGGCACAATTCGTCTGTATTCCTAATAACCCACCCATTAAAAAAAAAAGTAAAAATGTTCAAAAGAAGCTTTAAAAAATTTGATTCTGATTCTTTTATCCAAGAAATTTCCGATATTAATTGGGAGCTTCTCATAAAAGACGATGATAACATAAACGAATCTATAAATTTTTTTCGCATATCAGTCTAATTTTTTTTTTTGAAAAAATATTAGACCGATATGCTCCTTACAAAGAACTAACAAAAAAACAAATTAAACTTCAATCTAAACCCTGGATAACTTCTGGTATTCTTAAATCAATTTTTAATAAAAACATACTCTATAAAAAATTTACTAGATCAAAAAATGTGAATACAAAAAATATATTATTTACTAAATTTAAGTTATACAGAAACAAAATTAGCAATTTGTTAAGGTATTCTAAAAAATTGTACTATGCATCTTTTTTCAATAACAACATCAATAATGTAAAGAATACCTCGAAAGGAATTAAGGAAATCATAAACATCAAACCATCTACTCTATTAAGTCTTTTAACTTCAAAATCAATAAAAATGTCATCTCATCATCAGATCATACCAGTGTTGCTATTATATTTAATAATTATTTTACGACTATTCAAGACGAACTACTTAAAAATAAATGTGCTTTTGGCAACTTTCTTAAAATACCTAGTATTAATTCTTTTTTCATTGAGTCTGTGACTGAAAATGAGGTGGCGAATCTCATAAAAGATACTCTTAAAAATAATAAAAGCCTTGGTCCCAATAGTCTGCCAACATTTTTACTAAAGCTGGTATCTCACATAATCTCCAAACCTCTATGTACTATGATGAATAAATCTTTCAAAAATGGTATTTTTCCTGAAGCTTTTAAGGTAGCCAAAGTAATTCCTATACACAAAATGGGCTCCTATCTAGACTACTCCAATTATCGACCTATTTCACTTCTTTCTAACTTAAGTAAACTATTTGAAAAAGCAATGTTCCAAAGACTTGAGCATTTTTTGGAAAAACATAAATTTATTTACAAACACCAGTATGGTTTTCGCAACAAACACTCAACAACTCATTCATTAATAGAAACAACAGAGAAAATTAGACAAGCCATCGATAATAAACACTTTGCGTGTGGAGTGTTTATTGACATAAGAAAAGAATTTGATACAGATGAGCACACAATTCTCTTAGAAAAATTGAAACACTACGGTATAAGAGGTATTCCTTTTCTCTGATTTTCCTCTTATCTTTGTAATAGAACACAATTTGTTTCAATTAATGGTATCAACTCAGGACTAGCTAAATCTTTTAATGGTGTTCCGCAAGGCTCGGTTTTAGGTCCATTACTTTTTCTTGTTTTTACCAATGATTTAAATGTTTCTCTTAAATTTTCTACTGCTTATCACTTCGCGGATGACACCAACTTACTCCTAATTAATAAATCACTTAAAAAACTTAACAAAAATATGAATCACGATCTAGCTAATGTTGTTCAATGGCTCCGCTCCAATAAATTATCTCTTAACTCTAAAAAAACGGAAATTATTATATTTAAATCTGCTCAAACAAAAATAAATAAGCAATTAAATTTCAGATTAAGTGGCCAAAAAATAAATCCAGTTAACTCTACTAAATATCTTGGAATCAAAATAGACTCTAATTTATCTTTTGCATCGCATCTTCAAGACTTAGCATTGAAATTAAGCAGATCGAATGGTATTTTAGCTAAAATTCGTCATTTTGTTAACCATGAAACTTTGCTTAATTTATATCATGCTACTTTTCACTCTCATCTCAGATATGCTTGCCAAGTTTGGGGACGATCTAAGCAGCTTGAAAATTTAAGACTAACTTATCTCCAAAACAAAGCTCTAAAATTAATTTACTTTCAACATACTAATTCGAACTGTAGCATACTCTATATTTCATCTAAAGTCCTTAAATTGTGTGACCTTATTCAGCTATCAAATTGTCTATTTGTTTGGAACCAAAATCATAACTTACCTCTTACATTTATCAACTTTTTTAGTTATAGGGAAAACTGTAAATATATTCTACGATCTGCTCTCAACTTTAAATTATCTGTACCTAAATACCGAACTGTTCATTACGGCTACGTATCCATACAACATAAAAGCATACAAACCTGGAACAATCTCCCTTCCCAATTAAAATCTCTTAAATCATTCTCAAAATTTAAAACTGCTCTCTTTAACCATTTTTTAGAAAAATACTCTTTATAAATCTTATACCTTTTTACAACTTATTATTTATAACCCTAACGCAGTGCTTCTATTCATCTTTTATTTTTTCTCTTTTCTATCGTGATATATTACTAATTTTAATATCAATTATTAAATTTATTATTACAAACTGATATGTTTCTATAGTATTCTCTTATCACTGTTGTTGTTATTATTACTATATTTTTATCATAATGAATATTATTGTAATTGTTATTGTTGTTGTTATTATTGCTATTATTATTATTATTATTGTTATTATTATTATTATTATTATAGTATATTCTTTTTATAATCGCTACTATTATTTTTTTTATCACTATAATCACTACTATTACTTTTATTATTCCTACTTGTATTATAATAATTATTATTACTATCTCCATCTTATTTTTATTGATGTAATGACTTGATGTAACAACTTTATTCAGAATATATTTGATTTGATGTTCTTTTTAAAGAGACGAAAAAAATGATTACTGTTTAATAAAGCAACTGCTCAAGATGGTAAAAATGCAAAGTAGAATAAGGGTTGACTAAGTATTGAAGAGAAGGAATAGAAGCTTCTAAACTTTTATTCTAGAAGGAATAAAAGCTTGTGCTTAATGCATATATATTATGGATATAAACATATATGTCTGCTATTTATTTAGATACTGGCATACAATATCCTTACATATTTATATAAACTTTAGTATTTATATGGTGCAGTATTTGCCAAAATAGATGCAATCAGATGAATGGTGTTAGTCTAACAAGACAAGAACGATGTGTGGTGTGAGTCTAACAAGACAAGAAAAAGAAGCATAATCTTAGATTAGCAAAAAACATTGTATTGAACAACATTTATTAGAGAATATTAAAGTGATTTAGGTATCAGCAGATGGCAGCGGTAGAGCTGCCATCATCAGATATCAGAAAATGGCAGCGGTAGAAATAAGAAAACTTGAAAAGAGTGCTTTACATTTTGTATGAATAAGGTTTAGTTAAGTGAAAAAAAAAAAGTTCTAGTTTGTTTATATTAGAGAAACAGCATAAAAGAGGAAGGCTAAAGCCTGATGATGATGATGATGATGATGATAATGATGATGATGATAATGATGATGTTTATATATGCATATATATATATATATATACATATATATATATGCATATATATATATGCATATATATATATGCATATATATATATATATATATATATATATATATATATATATATATATATATATATATATATATAACACGAACTTTGAATTAAGAAATATATTTTAAGATCTATAATTGTTTATGCAACCTCAGTCACAAACCCGGCCCTGGCTTTATTTTATCAAGCCTGGCCCCTGCAACGGTCAGATATCAACCCTGGATAAACATTTAAAAAATGATAGGATGCTTCTGCAAAAAAATAAAAGCATAAAGAGAATATAAGAAGTCCACATCTTTTTTACTTATGTTGCTTACTGGGATTCTTCTACAGTTAAATTTATAAACATTTCTTTCAATAAAACATAAAAAATTTTTAAAAAATAGTTGAATTTAAAATAGATTAATAAGAAAACTCATATATTTTATCTCCAGCTCTAACAACAAGTGGTGCGCTGTTAAAGCTAAAAAGAAAGTAAACATCCCACATGTATCCTGTCTTACAATGTATGGCAAAATTATAAAGCCTTAAAGGTTTAGGCATCTAAGATGTATGATATCCAGTATCTGAAAAAAACAAAACCCACAATGATGTATGGTATGAGTAATAAGAAACAATATTAGACAGCAATTCAAAATAGTGAGTGTATCTAATATCTTAATCTTTCCTGATAGGGTGCTTCAGGAAAGATTATGGTGCTGTAAAGCATAAAGTGATTGATGATTGATGTCAAAAGTTTCAAGAGAAAAAAAGGTAGAGTTATAAGTATGGAAACTTGTAGATGTGCATTACAAATGACTTGGAGAAAGTGCACTACAAATGACAAAGCTTCAGTTAGAGAAAGAAAATGATTGATAGTAGTTATATTGAAGAAATTATGCGAAACAACTAACCCAATGCAAGCGTAGAAATAAGGATGCTAAAATAATGATGAAATGATAGATGAAAAAGATTTAGCTACATCTACATTGGCACAACGTTAGCAACAAAAAAAAATTCTGTAAAAATGGAAATTTATTTATATGTATACATAAGATATACTGATAAATAAAATGATAAATAAGTAAATGATGTAAGTAAATGTCTAATAGATAATTATTATTAAAGATTCTTTGCTTTAAATAAATCTTAGTTAAAAAATAAAAATCTTTAAAGTATCAACTATAGACTTTTTATCCACTTTAATTTAGGTTTAATTTAGAGGTTTTCGGTTGAATTTTTGCTTCAGGTTTTTATAAGCCTCTCTTTTCAGTAGAAGATAGATCCAGTGAAAGAAACAGCTGCAAATTAAAGCACCATTTTTTATTTTTTGGTAACTTTTTTAAAATAGTAAAATATCCAAAAATCGGATTCTAAAACTTATATAGTCATATCTTTTGAGCACAAAAATATATTTTGATTAAATTTGAAATTTAAATATAAATTATGATCTTATATTGAGATAAAGACATTAATTAAAGAAATTAAATTTAAAAAAAAAAATCAATTTTCTTTAACTAGAAAAATACTAGGGGCATTTTTTAAGTGTTTCTTTTTTCATGTTTTTGCAAATAATTTTAAACAAACTGTCTGATAATTTGTGTAATTTGACTATTATTTAGATTATTGATTTATTATTTTACTATAACCTAATGAAGAAATTAGTTAAATTCAAGTTAGTTAAATTCAAATTAGTTAAAATCAGTTAAATTCTCATTTAACTGAAATTTGTGGAATTTGTGAGACAAACCTTTATTTTAAATCAAAAGGTAAGGCTATTCGTAAAGCTGTAGAGATTTCTTAGTTAAACGATCATAATCAAGTTAAAATATGAAATCGAGAAAATGACAACTGCTATTGTGTTATTAACTGTCAAGGGCAGTAGAATAGAGAACTAGAAGTAGTTGCAAACTTAATCTTTCAATTGACTTACAAAGGAACTGAAAAAATTCCATTAAAAAAAAAAAGTTAATTTGGCTCGAAATGCTGATAAATATTTGGTCATGGCATTCATCAACCTTGTTCAAGAAAAAGCTTTATGCCTTAATTACTTTCGAGAATTTAAACATTGCCGAGTTGTGTTTTAAGTCAAAAAATAAAAATAAAAAAAAGTGTTAAAAAGAAAAATCAAAATTTTTAATTTGTTTTAAATGGTTTCTATCTTATGTCAAACTATTGGATTGATTTAAAAAAACCAGAAGTAAAAAAATTTAAACGAAAATCTCTAAAAAGAGCAGCATGCATTTAAATAGTAAAGCTACCTTTTAATAGCTAAGCTTCAGATATAAATCTAGAAATAGTTGGAATTTACTTATAATGTCAAAAATTTAACAACCTCAATTGTATTATATCTCATTGAGGAAGTGACTGAGGTTGAAATTTAACCGGGTTGGGTATGATAAAATAAAGCTAGAGCCAGGGCTGGGTTTGTGACCGGGCTCCATAAACATTTATTCATCATAAAGTATTTTGTATATGTATGTACATATAAACATCATTATGATCAACATAATCATCATAATCATCATCATGATCATCATCAGGCTTTAACCCTCCTAATTTATGCTGTTTCTCTAATATAAATGATCTAGAGCATGTTCTTTTTATTACTAAACCTTGTTCATACAATATGTAAGGCATTCTCTTCAAGTTTTCCTACTTCTATCTTTACTATTTAATCCTGAAGATGCTATCTATCTACATGCTGATACCTAAATCACTTTAATCTTCTCTAACAAACATTGTTTGATACAATGTTTTATTCTAATCTATCCTTATAACTCTTTCCCATCTTTGTGTTTTCCTTTTATATACAACCTACAACTTTTCAAATCTTCAGCTAACCATTTTCTAACTTTTGAACCCTATCCTCTATTTTAAAGTAACTCACAACTTAACAGTGATTGCTTGCAACCTTGTTGGAAGTAAATAAGAGTTTAAAACTATAAATATATGCTAGTATTTAATAAATAGTAAATGTAAGTATAGAATTATAATATACAAAGTATTATAAATTTTTTCTAGCCCTGACGATCAACCCATGCTAATTTTTAAAATCTTGTCAGAGCCAGGTTTGCAAAAAGTCTCATTTTTAGCCAGGGCCCCGGTTATTTTCTATATCTCATCAATATCTTAACGATTGGTTAGGATTTGTTTATGTGCATAAAAACACATGTTCTGAATCAAATTTTAGACAAAATTTTAACCATTAAAGAGCTAATGATCAGAAATCAGGAAAAAAAGAAACATAATCAGCAGTCTGCTGTAATTTAATTATGTAAAAAACAAATACATGTTGAAAAACTGTTGATTTAACTGCCAATAATTTATCATCATTTACAGATAATTAAACTATTGATTATTATTTAAGATATTTGTTGCCACAAAAGCAAAAAAATAAATAGTTAAAAAAATAAATTAATACTTTTTTGTCTTATCAAATAACAAAAAAGTATTAATTTATTTTTTTAACTATTTATTTTATAATTAATTACATAAATAAAAATTATTTTAAAATTGCAGGTTCTATAAATATTTGTTACCTGTTTTTCCAGCATATTACCATAATAACCACTATTACTTTCGGTAATTGTTTCTATATTTTTATTTGTTGACAAGTATTGTGAATATTTATCTAAAGAAGGTAGTTCAGAAAAAGTTATAATTTCTGCTTTAGCTGAGTTTGTTTGAGTTTGTCTTTTTACAGAAACATCACTACTATTCTGGTTTAAATGTCTTTTTGGAGTAACATCGTTTATATTCTGATTTGTATGTCTTTTTGGAGTAACATCATTTATATTTTGATTTGAATGTCTTTTTGGAGTAACATCGTTATTATTTGGGTTTAGATGTCTTGTTGAAGGAACATCACTATTATTAGGGTTTGAATGTCTCTTTGGTGTTATATCACTATTGTTTGGGTTCAAATTACTTTGATATTTAGAAGACTTAAGTGAATTATGATCTACTGAATGTCTTAGAGGGTTTAGGTTACTCATTGAGCTTAGATTTTCATTATTTGAATAATCAAGATTTTTTGAATAATCGAGATTTTTTGAGCGATTGTCGAGTTCAGGTGTATTAGATAGAAAATTATTTGATCTAAGAAATCGATCTTGTTTATTAACTCTATCGTTATCGATAGCTCGTGATTCAGATTTTGAAATACTTTCCTTCATATTTTCTTTTGGTGGTGGTGGAGGTGGTGGAGTAGAACAGCTAGAAAAATTTGGTGAATAAGAGCATTTAGAAGATTTCCGAGCAGAAGAGATTTGAGGCGATAAACCTAAATAAATTATTGTTTATTGTACATATGGTAACTACAGAAAAGTCATACAAATGAATATAAAAACACTAAATTACCAGAATTTGTCAAATGTTTAACAGTTGGCAACTTGGGAGATTTGTATAAATCTTTGGGCTACACAAAAAAAGTTTACACGTTACAATGTGTTTGTTTGTGTATATATATATATATATATATATATAATTTTATATATATAATATATATATACATATATATATAATTTTATATATAATATATATATATACATATATATATATATATATATATATATATATATATATATATATATATACACAATATATATATATATATGTATATATGTATATATATATATATATATATGTATATATATATATATACATATATACATATATATATATATATATATATATATATATATATATATATATATATATATATATATATATATATATGTATATATATATATATATACATATATATATATATATATATATATATATATATACATATATATATATATATATATATATATATATATGTATGTATGTATGTATGTATGTATGTATGTATGTATGTATGTATATATATATATATATATCGATGGTTAAGAGCACAAAGGGAACACATCCACTAACCATTGTTTTGAGAAATCTGAATTTGAAAGTTTGAAAACATACAATAATTCATGATATTTATTGTCATGATTTTTAACCAAATGCATTCCTCAATTAATTCTGTCTTGTTTTTTACTATTTTTTTTTTCATTTCTTTTACATACTTAATACCTAATTTGTTTAATGTTTACCTAATATTTAATGTTGGACATTTTCCCTTTGTGCTCTTAACCATCGATATATATATATATATATATATATATATATATATATATATATATATATATATATATATATATATATATATATATATATATATATATATATATATAAACAAGTTTTTGCTGTAACTTTTTAATATAGAAATAATTTGAAGTTTAGTTTCTCAAATTATAAATCTATATTGACATATAACCTTTATTTAATTTTATTTACCATAGTTATTTAAATGTTTATTTTTAGATAAACATAAAGTATGATTAATTTAAAAGATAGCACCAAAATAGCAAATTAACTTTTAAAATAAGAAAAAAAAGTTATATTATTTCCAAAAAAAATTTGCAACTGCTGCATAATATTTAAACTAGTAGTTTCATGGACAAGTAGTGTAATGAAGTGAGGTGAAATTGCTCTTATAAGCATAGGTGAAATTGCCCTTTTGCACATAACATGCATATAGCATAACATTTCTTAAGAAGGCCTACATAATCTAGTATTGTAAAATTATAATTAAATTTACATCAAAATTAAAACATAAAAATATATTATGAAGAATGTTCTTGTCTGACTATTATGCATGCTGCAATTTATTCTATTAGACCTAATTTATTTTAAATAGTGATACTTAGTTGGTTTAAGTACTCTTTCTTCAAAATAAGTTGTTTTCATATTAAAGAAAATGTTTAAAAAAATGTTTAAGCTAAATTTTTTTGATTAAAACTAAATAATAATGCCTATCAATAAAACAAAAACAGTTATTTCAGTCAAAGCTTGCCATTTTTCTTGGTTTTTGGAGTCTTTATAATATATGCTGCAATCTGCAGACTGCATAACTTATTTCATGCGCATTTAATTCAAAAGGTTCAGAATATGATGTCATTGTGAATTCTTTTTTTCCAGTCATTGAAAGATTATTTGTCAGACAATCAGAAAATCATTTGTATAATTTTTCACTAAATTTTAAAAAGATAAGCCGAATACAATTAAAAATAAAACAATACATTTGGTTCATCAATTTTCAGAATTATTTTAAAATAACATATTTTTTTTAAAAGATATTTTATAAAAGATAAAGAAAAAGATTTTACAATAATTTTAAAATTTATATATTTGTAGTTATATATTTAATGTTTTTTTTTAACGTTATTTGTTGTTTGTATGAATTATAATTAAATACACTAATTTTCTTATAAGATGTGACGTTGTGCAGTGGATGTGATATTACTCTAATTTTAAAGCGTGCTGTGTAGGTTGTGGGTTGAAATCTTCCATTTCAAACTGTTTTATCTAATTTTGAATGTCTTATTCAAAAAAGTTTTGTTTTACTGTTGTTTATGGTTATATTACTTTATATTGTTGTTAACTATAGTTTAGTTAGGTATAAATAGGGAAAATAATAATAGGTGTAATAATAATTAAAAAGTAAAACTAAATTTTGTCATTTTAAAATCTTTAAGTAGATAAAAAAAATTAAACAAATTTTATAAAATAAATTTGATATAATATTTTTTTAAACAAACAAGTAAAATATATTTCGTTAAGATGAAAACAAAATATATTTTAAGATTTCATTCACTAACTTAAACTAACAATTGATTAAAACAAATAGTGCTAATGAAATCTAAAAAACAAAAATATTATTTTATTTTTAACTGTATCACAATATTTTTCAGAAATTTAATGAAAAATTATATAAATATGATTTGCTGATTGTGGCAACAACAAAAAAAATTTTTAATATCTTAAAAAAAAAAAAATCCACTATGACACCATATACTGAAACTGTTATGAATCAAACAGGCATGAAATAAATTATGAAGCCTGCAGATTGCAGCATATATTATAGAAACTCTGAGAACCAATAAAAAATGGCTTCAACAAAAATGACAATTTTTGTTTTATTGCTATGTATTTATTATTTAGTTCATTAATCCAAAAAATTTAGCCCACACATTTTTTTTAAAACATTTTCTTTAATATGATAACAAATTTTCTTGGCACTTGGGGATCCCTTCAAGTGTCAGAATGTATTGCATATCATTTAAACTTTTTGTTATAACAAACAATATAAAAGAAACACACAACATAAAGATAATAACACACAACATAAAGATAATAACACACAACATAAAGATAATAACACACAACATAAAGCTTTAAAAGATTAACCATCAATAATATTAGTTAAAAGTTTTGATAAAAAAATAATTGATAATAAATAAAAAAATAACAGTACAGTTGACATCGAAGTAACTTGCTGCTTCAACAACAGCGCCTGTTGTAAAGGATGTAAAAATGAGGATGCATCTGAAGAATTCACTGCAATTATATTTGGCGATAACAGAGGTGACTGTAATGATCTTGTTAATGTATGGTTAGAAAAAGAATTATTTAAAAGTGGAGAACAACCAAGAGGAGTGCAATGAGTCACAGGTGAAAGGATACTTGAAATATCATCATTTGTTGGTGTATCAGGAGAAGAGATATCTTGCAAGCAGCCATTAATGTAGGTGCTATCAGGAGTTCTGTAATTGCTACTAAAAAATAAAAAACTTTATAAATATACGTTAAAATCTTATTTAAACAAAAAACATACAACAAATTATGTTGAATTTATTATGGCTTGGATGGGCGCTTGAATCCTTGAATTTTAAAATTTAATTTGTAAGAGAGTGAGGGAGGAGGAGAAGAACAACTTAGTGAATGTTTAATGGGGCGCCAGTCCAGCATTCAAAGTGGCGTAAGAAAAGTAGTTCACTCTCAAACACCTATACAAAATCCGACGCTATCAACCTGTAAAATATATTCATTTTTTTGCTTGCATATGGATATAGATTTTTTTTCCAACCTATGCAATAATTGACTCGATTATTTCAAAGTCCTGGTAACATTTTTTTTGCCTTATTAAATATGATTTGATCTAAATAACTGCATGCAAGGCTTGGTTTGATACTTTCTTAGTCTGATTTTTATGCAAATGAACTGTGAGAAGACTCAACAAAATAGTTAGAAACAGAACACATAGACAGCCATGGCAGTAAGCATCTATATTGCAGAGGTCTGATTCTCCGGAAACTTCTAAATGGCTCACAAAGTAGTTTAAAATTCAGCGGTGTCTTTAGAAACTCATTTTTCTTAAAAGTTTTTAGACTTGTTCTAATGATGCAATGTCAATTAATTTATGATTAATAACGATTTCTGTAATGATTTTCAATTTCTTGACTTTTTGCATCCATAAGATGAAACTGTAGATTTGAAATAGGCTTTTTACTTGGGAAATAACATTTATTACAGGCAGATTTTTCTCACAAAATGTCATTTTGAATGTAAGAATTTTTAAATATTTTAGCAACATTTTAATTACATTACAAATAAAAGTTTTTAACATTTTAAGATTTTAATGTAAGCATTTCTTTCATTTATTTTATACTTGATTGTTCTTCTATAAAATAAAAAAAATGGAAATCTTTCTTTTCCCTCAAATTAACTTTCATGAAACAAAAACTTAATTAAATTGATTTATTATTAAATAAACCAATATTAAACCAGATTTTAAAAAACATAACAGAAAAAAAAAAAAGACCAAAGACTTTAAAATAAACCAGATTTAAACCAAATTTTCTAAAATAAACCAAAACAAAAGTTCCAAACCAAACGATAAAAAAACAAACCAGATTTGAGAAATCTGGCTTTAAAAAACACCAGATGGCAACCCTGGTGTAGTGATAGAGCGCTTGCTTCATTAGCAAGTGGTTCAGAGTTTGATCCCCAACACATCCCTGGTAGTACTGTGGTCAACTTGTTTCTCTGCCCAGCGGCCTTGATCGTCAAGGTTTGAGTTTCAGAGTTATAGAGTTAAGAGAGGGTTATAGCCACAATTAGTAGCCTTCTTATCTAATGGCCTTCGCAGCCTTAGAGAGGTGAATTAACATAAAAAAAAATTCTTAATTATATAATACAAAAAATCAGGAAAAAGCCAACATTTCATTTAAAACCTTATTTAAATAATTAAAATAAAAACACCATAATGAATGTTTTAATTATATTCTAAACATGAGCTTTTTATTATAATTTTAAATAAAACGAATAAAATAAAAATGGAATAAAAAACATTTCATTTAAATTTTGAATATATATTTTTACAAAAGACAACAAAAAGAAAATTTTATTTAAATTTAAAATAAAGTAACTAAAATAAAAACGAAGAAATGATCATTTTAACTTAATTCTAAAATAAATAATACAAAAAAATTAACAAAAAAACAAACTTTTTTTTTAAAATTCCTAATAAAATAACTATTTAATTATAAAATGATTTATAATAAAATAATAAATAAAACAGAAAAACTAATGTTCTATTTAAATTCTAAATAAAAACCTTTTTTTTAATTCTAAACAAAACAATTAAATTAAAAACCAACATTTCATTAATTAAATTAAAAAAAAAATTAATAAAATTGACACAATATATTATTTAAATTCTAAAAATGAACATTCTATTTTTAAAACAAATTAATAAAAAATGAAAAACAAACATTTTATTAATTCTAATAAAATAATTAAAATAAAATAGCAAAATATTCATTTGTTTTTCAAATTTTTAAGCAAATGTAAACGTTTGAAAGAAATACAGGCAAACTAAGTGTGTTTATTTTTCCGGTCAATTTTATGCTAAACATTCATGTTTGTCAAACCCTGATTAACAATTTTGTGCTGACCTGATTTTTGTTGACCTTTTTTTTCAATTCTGAGGGTTGTTTGTTATATTTGTACAATACTTTGATTTGAAAAATTGTTGAAATCAAATGTATGCAGAATTTTATGATTATATTTTAATAACTATGAATGCATGTTCAGATAAGCACTCTGACATTACACTGAAATAGCCTGTTGCCGGGAAGCTTCAGTACATTGACTTTCTTATGGCCTACTCCAATAATTTCTTTTACTATATTTACCTTCTTAAAAGTGCAGAAGCTACCACTAAAGTCTTGAATGGTTGCAACTTGCAGTAAAGTCTAGAGTAAAAAATCCCTTTTCATAAAGAATTACGGTTACAACCCTCTCTTAACACTAAAACACAAGCCTTGATAAACACAAACAGATGCCACTACACAAAGTAATAATTTACCAGAGACTGGGATGGAGATTTTGTTTACAAAGAAAGTATTATGTCACTAGCATATTAACAATATTATTTAAATCACTCCCAACATGGCTGCAACCAAACCCTAAATAACGAGTTATAGGAGATTGAGTTTTTATAAACAAATAAGTGATAGCTTAAGCAGCGACCATGGTAGTATTTGTCGCTGGCTTAAGCAGCGACCATGGTAGTATTTGTAGAAGAGAAAGAAAACTTATGCTTAGGCAGAGGTTCGAGCTTGGCTTACAACATTTACAATTCAATTTCAAACCTTGTCTAAATAAGAAAGTGCCTAATTAGAAAAACAAACGCAAATAAGCCAACAGTATTCCATACAAATACAAATAAATGGTAGGAAATGAAATCAAGAGTAAGTAAAACCATATTAAAGAGGTGTTTAGATTCTAAAAAGTTTTTTTTCCCCCAGTTTTTTTATTTCTAAAAATAGATCCAACAACTTAAGAGTAAAAGCAAAATTAGATATACTTTTCTTTTCTTTAAGAAGATCTGTCAAAAAAAAATGATAATGCAAAAAATTCATAACAAGGATTTCAAATGTCTTTTTATCAATAAGGATTTATATTGGTTCTAATAATTCTACAAGGATATAAATTAAAAAAATAAAAAAGCACTACTTCAAAGCCACCTTACTGTACATTAAAACATTGGCTTTAACTAGAACTGTTTTAATGAATTGTTTTGATTGTTTTTTCTTTTATATACTCTACAAATTATGTCTTAGAGTTTAACTAAATCTAGTTCATCTTGGTTCATAATTAAATCTTACATAGTTATCAAAATTCATTAAAAATTAAAAAAGGTAACTATTAACAATTGATTTTTTGCTGAATGATGAAACATTTATTTGATGTTTTTTAATTTATTTGTTAATTTTTAATTTATCTATTTAACATTTATTTATTGATTTTTAATCTAATAAAGTAAAAACACTCTCAAAAAAAAAAAACTGCTTGTAAGCCGCTGCATGCACCTTACAAGCAGCTACCTGACAAGCACTGCTTCATAATGTATGAACTTGACATTTTTATTGTTAAAAAAATTGCTGAATTTTTAATCAATGCTTCTATTTAAAAAATGATAAAACAAAAATTTTTTTAAAAAGATAGGTACCAATTTGAAGAGGTTTTAGAACTTGGAGTTGCATGCCCAACTGATTTAAATCCAGATATTGAACCATTTAATTCTCTATCGGGTCTCAGATCTAAAAAAAGCAAACTATTTATATAAAAAAAAGCTTTTAAATATAAATAAATCAATCAAACAATCAAAACATAAGAAAATTCTAAAAACAATCTTACTGGTACTCCTGGAATAATCATTTCCACTTCTGTTCCGATAATCTCTATTCATTCTGTTGCTGTAAGTTTTAGTTTCACGTGACTTTCTATTGTCACGTGAACCTTTATACCTACTGTTATGTGTGTCTTTTACTTCATCATCTCTAGAATCTCTACTACCTCTGCTATCTTGACTTGATGACCCAGATCGCTCTCTACACACAAAATAAGACAGTTAATAAAATATAAAATTAGTCAATTTTTAAAAAATAGACAAGTTATATTTCTTATATATATAGAAAAAAACAATACCTTTGTAATAATTCTTTTGGAGGTTCCCATTGAGACTGTTCTGTTATTCGATTGTAGTAGTATGTTTTTCCAGACGAACTAATGTGTTTAGACCAATCACAACTAATCTAATAGTTGCAAGTAAAAAAAAAAAAAGTTAAAAATTAAAATAGAAAAATATGGCATGACCACATGACTTTTTAGGCAATAGTTTACAGTAAATTAAAATAATTATAAATAATTTTAAAATCTCACCTGAAAATTTTGTCGAATATCTGAATCTCTGTCTAAAAAACATTTTTTAAGATGACATATTGAAATTAAACTTTTTAATAAAATTATTAACTCTAAAAATTAATCTTAACCAATTTAATTTAAACTTTTAAATTAACTTTAATAACATTTAAAAATTAAAATGGATTAAATATTATAGTATAAATTATAAAGAAATATAGTAATATTAGAATAGCATTGTTAAACATCAATAGCAGAAATAGATAGGTATAGAAATATCCCATGCCAGATGAGCCTAGGTCCAATACGAATCACCTAAGACTTAAAGAAAGTTAGTTAGGTTGCTTAATATCAATAAAAAAAACAAATCCTGAAAATTTCAGTTCAAAATCTTTTGTTTCACGAGATAAGGTTATTTGAAATTTCTGATTTTACTCATAAATAAAACCTTGATTGGTCTCTTTTTTTATAAACTTTTCCCACACTTAAAAATAGTACAATACAAACAGTTGCTTGTTGCTGTAAAAGCAAGTCTTTTAAAAAACAAGAAAACATTTTTGAAATTTAATAAACTCCATAATTTCACACTTTTGAAATAAAGCCACATCACTAATGCTCACTGATATAAAATTTGATACATGCTTTTGCTTTTTTACAGAAAACTATCTTTTTACAGATAACTATAAAGACTTTGTTTTAATCCTCACACTCCTTGAGTTGAAATATGAAAGTTTATAATTTGCTGCTCCAAGAAAGTCATAAAAGTAGAAAATCGAAATTCATTAAAGCGATAAAATCATATTTTTCATGTTCATATAATAATGATCTAATGCCCATTGGACGTCTTAAGGATGTGCATACCACGGATGAGGCATGCCCACTGGGAAGGGACTAAATGATATAGAAAATCAACAATGAAATCATGGCTATTTCCAGTATTATAACCAACTGCAGCATTATGTATTTATATCAGAAATAATACAGAGCATACAAATTTCTTTGTTAATATGATTATACATATTATTTGGACTTATGTTGATATTATTTTTGACAAGAAAATCTACAAGATGTAAATGTTTTGTTTAAACTTTGAAAGCTTAATTTTTCTTTTATTCTTTTTTCCGAGTTTGTCATTAAATTTTTAATTCCTATTTTTTTTAATTACACCAGCTGACAAACGTTCAAGGTAGTTAAAATCTGATAAGAATAAATCCTAATAGCATTGTTTCATTGCACTTTCTTTTTCAAGTTTCTTTGCATTTTGTATTGCTTGTCCGCATTTGACCCCAGAAAGCTTTGCGAATAGTTTATTAAATCTATTTTTTGGCCACAACAGTACCCTATTTAGTATTTTTTTGGCCATTTTTAAAAGTAATGTTTTTGTCTCAGGGGTCATAAAGTACATCAGGTTAAGCTTTTTATTAGGGGTCATAAAGTACATCATCTTTTGAATAGAAGTATAATCTTTGCTCTCTTGTGCAGAGATTTTATTCAACATAAAGCACTGTTGAATTTAAATTACTTTAATCTCTGCGTAGAAGCCAATACTATAAAGTTTGATGTAGTTAGATTTACTGAATGGACAAAATACATCACAGTAAATTTTTTTATATTTTATTTAAACCAATATCAAGATTTCTATAAATACGCAGGTTGTTTTTAGGAATTTCATTGAAAAGAAATCTGTTTGAAAAAAAGAATTTTAGTCTTTTAAAATTCTCTTATTCAAATAATTTTACAATTAAAGTTTGAAATTGAAAAAAATTTGAAAAAATTTAAAAGAATTTTAATGCTTAATAATTACTATTTTAACTCAGCTGCGTCCATAATACCCAGCATAGTGAGAATCGTTACTGAAAGTTAAATGTATATTTAGCAACAGTAACAGTGTCAGTTTTAGAACATAATGCAAATGAGGAAGAATGTTTTATTTAAATCATAAACATTTTGAATAGTTAATTATATTTTGTTTCTTGGAAATTGTTTTTAAAGTAGTAGCATTCTATTGCAAACATTTAACCAGCAACTGCAAAAGTAAAAATAAAAATTAAATCATAAAAAATTTAAATTAAAATTAATAAATTATTTTACTTCTGTTCGATAAAATTAAAAAAAATAAATAATTTAAACATTCTTAAACTTAAGTATGATATTCTGTAAGAATCAGAGCTCAATAGTGACCCACTTTAAAACCGCCAATTTTTTAATATGTTATTGCTATTCATACTAAAAGCTTAATTCCAAACTTTTTTAAAAAAAATTAATTGGTTCTGTAGATATTAGATAACTAAACTTTTAGATATATTGACCAAATGGTGTTGAAGGCATTTTTAAACTTGAAAAAAAAGGAAAGTAAATACTTTACAATGAGTATTCCACTTGATTATTGTTTATTGGCTAGTTCAGACTAAAAATTAATAAAATTGGTAAAGGAAATTTTTTTCTTTGTCTAAATATCATGCTTCGAAGTACGTGAAAAATGATTTTTTTGTCATTTTTGATCTTTGTTTCTATTCGAAGTCGCAATTATCCCACAGTTTTTTTTGTTATTATAAATCTTTATCTATTTAAGTAACTAAGATAATAAAAACAACTATGAGGAAGCAAAGCCTTTGTCGCAAAATCGATTGTCACTGTCATACTTTATTTTCGAAATACCATAAGAAACGCCTTGCAACAGCCCACCTAAAAGGATGAAATCTAAAAAAATGTCCTCATTTTGGAATTGAAAGTCTCCTTCTTGTAAATAAATTCTTTTGGGGTAATGCAAAACCTTTTTGTGAGGCTTTCCATTTTCTGACAAGTCCTATTTTATATTTTGTGCACTTAAATGTGTTGCATAAATATTGCTTTGAGTAATTTTTATGACCAATAAATGTCAAAATTACAAGTTGACTTGTTGTACCACTGTTTTCATACATTTCTACAAGTTTTTCAAATTCATCTGGAATTTCTGTATTGGCATTTTCATCACCTTTAAGCACTTTTAAAAACTCTTCCAATTGACCAGGCGCAATAGATTCTGCAAATTTTTTTCTGAAAGTTTCTTCCATACTTTTATATTCCTTTCACATTTGTTGCTTTGCAGATTCTTTGATAAGCTCAAGTTTTCTTGGAACTGGAATTTAATTGGACTAATCCCAAGACAAGCTGTGATACTTTCTCTGATTTGATTTGAAGTATTATGCTCTGATTGATTTTGTAAAACTCATCTGGTATAAAATCAATATCAGTAGCTGTTAATGTAGACTCGTGTTCAGTTATTATTTTTGTTTCTTTTTTCCTTGTCTCAAAATAGTATTCTTTTTTATGACAATTGCCTATTGAACCGATTGAAATGTATAAATTATAATGGGAAGATATTTGAGGTGTAATAGATGCGGGTCGCCCTAATAATGCTTTCTTCCCTGTTTTTACTTTGTGATTAGGGTGCATACATTTTTTTCCTTGTTTCCATCCTATTCCTTATGTATAGCGATGATATGCACATATTTTCTCTGCATTGTTAAAATTTTTATTTAAACGATTTTCAATTAGAGATTTTTTATTCCAATCACCAGCTAGGTCATAGCTCTTTAAGACCTTATAGCTCTCTAAGATCTTAGGTGCATAACTAGATAAAAATTTTTGGAATTGAACTTCTAGTATGAATGAAACAACATATCAAAAAATTAGTAATTTTTAAATAGGCTACTCTAAAAATTAAAGGTATTGGGCTGATTCTTACAGAAAGTCGCTCTTAAGGAAATAATTTGATTTATTAAACCAAATTTTTTTGGTTCACTTTTTTTGGTTTAAAATTTATTACAAAACATTTGAATGAAAAAATTGAATGAAAACATCAACTTAAAAACCATTTGAATAAAAAACTTGCAAAAAAAATATTTTTTTTTCATAATTAGACTTTTCGATATAAATTCAAGCCCTGGGTGAATATATATTGATGTTTTCTATTTAGCTATTCTTTAGAAACTTCTCACATAATGTAATTTTAACACAGATAGCAAACTTCAAATTTAAATGAAAAACAAAAAAACTAAATTCAGCACATCCAGGGGTGTACTCTCATGATGGTTCGGTGGCACAGGACAACTCGTTTTCTCCAAGAGCGACTGAAATTAAAAAAAAAAAAAAATGCCTGGCAGGACGACCAGACATTTTGTTACTTACAATAGTGTATTTATTAGTAAAACCATATTTTGATCAATGAAGATTTTATTCCTTGCAATTATTTAAAAGAAAACTTTAAAAAGCATATAAAGTAGTATATACTTTGTTAAATGTTTTGTTAATACTACGATGCGTTATACAACTTTACTTAACTTAATAAGAAGCTGCCACGCGATTTAATATTTTGAAGTGCGACTGTACTGTTTTTTTAAATGTTGTTGTTGCATTTTGAAGCATGTTTCTTCTCAATTTCAAATGTGTTTAAAATGAGTTTAAAATTACATTTTCTTTTAATTCCAAATGGTAATATATCATTTTTTAAACCTTATACACGCATTTTGAATCATGTGAATGTGCAGTTAAATCATTAATAACATTGAATCTCTTTTGTTTTTCATTAGTAAAATAAATTTTTATTTTAACTTTGTAAAATTAAGAAAATAAAAAAACATTAAGATGCACATGAAAAATCATTATTAAAATGTAATTAATGGATGCACTTAGAAATTCTTTTTTTTTTCTGAAAAAAAAAGAAGTATAATTAAAAATGTTTAAAACATAAAAAACATGTTTTAAACATTTAACTAAATTAAATTTGATTGAAGATGGAGATAGAATAATAAAAAAAATATATTTTTTTAACTATTTCTTGTGGTTTTGGCTTTCAACTTTTTTTTTCAACATTTAAATTTTTTTTTCTTCAGTATTTTCACCTGAGAAAAAATACCCAAAAATTAATTATACAGGACTATTAATTATCACAGCGGACGACTCAAATGAGAAATAAAAACTATTTCAGTCAACCACAGAGTGACCAGGAAAAAAACCCTGACACAATAAAAAATACAAATGGCTCTGAGCGATAGAAAAAATGCAGTATAACTTTGAGAAACTACTCTCTTCACTCATTTATTTAATGTTTAATTACCTAAGTCTATTTTAAAGACTCTGTCACTCTCTTGTTATTATAGTGTAGCTGTCAAAATTTTTACATTGGATGGACATTAATTTAGAAAGAGAAATGAATGAACTTTAATAATAAAATATAGAAGTATGATCACAATAATTTTTATAAAACAATGATTTTATAACAATATTTTATAACAATATTTTTATATTGTTGTTTAATTAAGATGGTTCGCTATATTATTAAAATTTTTATATTATTATTTATTTAATAATATAAAAACTAATTTTTAAAAATTGCAAACCTGTTTTTCTTGTTTTTTTTTATTGATAAAAAAACAAATACTTTTTCTATTTTTGGAATGAAAAAAGAACTAAAATAAATGTTTAGGTGAAACATCAAAAATTATCATTAAAATTAAAACTTTCTGAAAAGGTTTTGCTTAAATAATATAATTTTAAATTAACAACTTATTAACATTATAATGTTAACTTAATAAATAATTAATAGTTTTAATACGTCTTAATTTAAATTTGCAATTGTTGTTATTATGTTAAATTCCAACTATTACATTAAAACTTTTAGTTCGTTGTTGTACAAAGAAACCTGTTTCTAAATTAAACAGAATGACCTAAGTAAATATTTAAAAAATAAGCTTTTTTAAAATTAATGTTTTACTTTAAAAAAAAAAACATGTGTATAACGATTATAACAATATATAAATATTTTTTAAATTTGCCTTAACTGTTTTGTCTTCAATAAAAACATTTCATCTAAAATATTTTATGTAAAATCAAGAAATAATTAATAGCTCCTTTATCCCAAATTCTTAAGATAAGCATGATTTTATATTCTTGTTACAAGGTTAGTTAGCATCGTTTTTCACACCTGGAAGTCTACTCTGTTTAAACGTGTGTTTCACATGGATGAAGCAATTGTTGCTGTTTTATAATAAGGCCTGATATATATCTACTACAGCACATATAGATAGAAAAAGGGTTTCAGGGTTATTTTCTTCTAATGAAATCCTTGACATAAAAGAAGACTGTATGAATTTGTGGGGTTACACTTTGAGCAGGTAAAGACAAAAAAGATCAATGACTAGATCTTAATCATTCAAAGCAAAGATTGGTTCATGGTTGACATAAACATAATTCTTAGCTAATTTAACATCACCCCCTAAAGATATAAAAGCATTAAAAGATGCCATGAGAGATCAAAATGTTTGCAATGTTCCACATTCAGCTAGATTATTAGAACTAGTAAAGCATCATGTACATGGATGTGTTGATGAGTGTGACTGAAGACCACACAGTATGCAAATGAGACAATTGCAGGGTTGCTCTCTTGCGGACATTTTTACTTGATATTCTTGAAATTTAAATAAGGGGGAAGAGTGGAAAAGTGAAAAGATATCCTTGTCCTTATCATCTCTTCTAATTCCTGATTGACATGTGTCACAAAGTTCTCTGGAATTTTTCGCATTTGAAAAATTTATTTCTTGATCTAAAACTTTTGTGATTTTCTCAATTAATGGTGTAAACATGCTTAGCCTTTTACATCCACAAGAAACATTCTAACCTTTATATTCTTCATGAGATCTTGCTTTGTAATGCATTTTATTTACAAACACACAGTTTGAAAAAGAATATTTGTTTATTTTTATAACAATAAACAGCCCTTTTCCCGAAAAAATATTTCAAAGTTGAAAAATACAGCTAAAAGAAATTTGAAAAAAAATACAACTTAGTATTAAGAGTACTTTACTTTTAATGAACTTTTTTAAATTTGACATGGTTAAAATAATTACATTGATTGTATGGGCTGTAAAAATGCCAAATAAAAACACATGCTATTATCTTCACAATTAGTGTTAAAGCTATAAAATCAAATGTTTATTTATTTCCTTGGATATGATTGGATTTCAAAGTTTTTATTTTCATAATCATGATATCAAAGGCTTTCAAATGCCAACTTTCTTTTCTCCAGGCCAGCAAAGTCAAGTAACAATGATTTTTTGACTGGGGTGATATATATATATATATATATATATATATATATATATATATATATATATATATATATATATATATATATATATATATATATATATATATAGATAGAGACTTGGTCAGAAAGGCATCCGATCGCATGCCATTAAATGACCACGCAAATAATATTTTATCTTGACAATTAGACCATAGTTTTTAACATTTTAAAAATGCACTGAAAAAAATTATTTTTAATTGCGTCAAAAATAAGTAACTTAAAAACTTTTATTTTTACTAACGTTTTTATATTAGCAAAATGCTTTTAAATAAAGTAACACTTACTGTTAACATTTTAATTTAAAGTATAGATGAAAGTTGTATAAATTTCTATTTATATTATTTAAATATATATAACATTATATAACTAATAAATAAAATAATATACAAGATTTTTTTATAATTCATATTATTTTTTAATTATTTAAATTTTATAAGCAACAACTTTAAACAACAATCGTCTCTTTAATAAACTTTATTTAAGAATCATTCAAGTTATTACACTCGAAAAAAATTTTTTGAGAAGAAAAAAAGACAAACTTTTGAATTTAAGACAGCTGTTTGAATTAAATAACTTTACTAATGTTTTTATATTATTAAAACAATTTTAAATAAAGTAACAATTCACTGCTAATGATTTTTTACATAAAGTAATAATGTATTTTTATTTAGTCTTTAAATAAAAAAACTATTATTTAAAGTTGACATACTTGAAATATAACAAATTTTTTTTTGCAAGAATGTAAGTTAATATATATATATATATATATATATATATATATATATATATATATATATATATATATATATATATATATATATATATATATATATATATATATAAATTTTTCTTTAGTCTAAAAAAATGATCAACTAAAGTTAACAAATTAAATTATAAACAAATTAAATTAAATTATCAATTAAAGAAATAGTTTTGTTCATTATTTTTCATTTTTACTCATTTGCTTACTGACATGAATTTCTGACAAAAGAAACAATTTAATTATTTTTCTTTTGTTTACATTACTACGAAGAATTGTAAACATTTCTTTTTGTTGTTATCTTTTAAATGTGCGTATTTATTAAAAAATTGTTGAAAGTCGTTACTTTATTTAAAAAGGTTTCGCTTAGTCTATATAATAAAAAAAACATGTTATTTTTATTCGTAAGTCAGTCATCATTTTAGTGAAATCCCCCCCCCCTGCCTCTAAAAAAACCATAATTTAAAAAATTATCCTTTTTTTATTTATTTACATTTTTTTTGTCAATTAGTACTATTTATTTTTTATTTTTTTGCTATTATTATTAACAATTTTTTATTTTCTAACTATTTATGTAATTTTATATGGTGCAGGCTTGGTCAGAAAGCGGGAGCAATCGCTCTTGAATAATGACCGCGGAAATTATATTTAGTTGCAAAAAACTGGCCAAGTTTTTTAGTCGTTTTGAGAACATTTAAGTTTATGTACGAAACAAAATTTTTTTGTTAAACGGACATATATGGAAACATAAAAAACTTTAATGTTCTTAAAACATCTTGGTACGAAAGAATAAAAAGAATATTCGCTAACACTAAAAACCCGCCAAATTAATGAACAAACTAATTCTATTGGTTCCAAAAATACGCTGACTAAGCAAAATAAAGTTTTAGAGTATTCTGTTGAAATGTTTTAGAAATTGTATTATTCACGATTTAATACGTTTTGAGATTTCTAGCATAAATTGTTTTAAGAATATATATTATTTGTTTACAAAAATAAATGTTTTAAATATATATTAAATTATCAAAATTTTAAAAGTTTATTATAAATTCTAGTTTTTATTGGTATATTCTTATTTTTTATTTAAAAAGTATGTATTCTTTATGCACATGTAATTTTGTGTATCTGTTTTTTATCGTATTGTATCTTTTATAGCATTTTTCATGATTTAAACAAAGACTTATAAAAATAATTGCATTTTTAATGAAGTTATAAAAAAAAAATTTTTGTATTTTACAATATTTCAATAGATTTTTTTACTTCAAACATGATAAATACATTAGAAAACTTATAATTTTTTTTTTTATGTATATATATTAAGGGAAAAAACAGGTATTTTTAGGTCAAAAACAGGCTAAAATCTTGGCAAAGATACCTCAAAAAGTATAATTTATTAAGTTCTAATTTTTTGTATTTTTATTCGTTTTATGTAGATAAATGTCCTGAGATAAAAATTTTTGTTGAAAATTTTTTTATTTTGAAGTATCGTTAGATTTTTTAAAGCGCCCAATTAAAAATTTAATTTCTGATATTAAGAACCAAAATTTTGTTTTTTTTTAAATTTATATTCTAAATTTATTTTATCTCAGGACATAAAGCTTATAATAATCAATCTCTTGAAAAAATTTGAAGTCAATTGGACTATTACAGCTCCTGCAATCTTTGCCAGAAAATTAGAAGAATAAAACAGAGAAAATGCATATAAAATTTTAAATATTGAATATACCAACTTATGAAAACAGGTTAAAACCCCCCTTTTTTTACATACTGTCCCTCTTAATCATTGTATTTATTATCAAACCCTTTCTTAGTTGCTTTAAGATATTTTCTTTGTTTTTAATTTTTTTTTATTTCTAAACTTAACTAGCCGTTGCTATGAACGTTGCTAGAGAAAACAAAATTACCCTGCTATAATAAATAACTTTTATTAGTTCTAAATTTGTTTTATATATATAGCAAATAACTAGATATAAAGAAAAGTTTCTAGATAATGGTTTACTAACTCTAATTATTTTCGCTAAAGTTGCCATTCTTAAAACTCGTTATACTTTTTTCTGCTTTAAATACTAATCAAAACTAAAAAGCCCACTCACTAAACATCAGCGATATTGTGAAGCAGTTTCGCTTCCTCGTCATAAAGTATTTTTAACCTTTTTAGTTGATTTCTATCTTGTTAATTTAATTTCTATAGTAATTCAATGATTTAATTATTTTATTTGTTTATCTTACTAAGAAAAATTGCTTCAAATGTGTTAAACTTTTTAAACTACGCAAAACATAAAATAGGTATTAAAAAAATTAACTTTTTTTATTTATAAAATATTTTAGCTTAAATAAAACTAAAACTTGCAAGCTTTGTTAAATAAAGAATATTTGTTTCCTTTTTAAACAATGATAAGATGTTACTTTATATGAAAAAACATCGCTTAATTTTATGAAAAAAATTATAAAAGAGCGATGTTTCGAAAATATCTGTTCTAAGCGTAATTTATTTAGCTTTAAGTTTTTTTGCGTTTAAAGATTATTTTTTTTTGTAGTCATATATATATATATATATATATATATATATATATATATATATATATATATATATATATATTATATATACACACACACACACATATATACATATATATATAAACATATATACATATATATATATATATATATATATATATATATATATATATATATACAAATGACACCAAATTATTAGTTTTTAACTATACAAGTGACACTAAACATAATTTTATAAAATTATTAATAAATTTGTAATTTTTTGGTTAAATAAATAGATAAAAAAACATATATTTTGTTGTTGCTGTTGTTGTTGTTAGAAACTTATTTGATTTTTTTGAGTAAGATATTTCTTTAAGCTTTTTTAATGGTTTTTCCACAGCTTGAACAGGTTGTTGGATTAAAGCATGTCTTTGATGTTTGTAACTTAATGATGCTTTGTAACTTGCTCTGCAAAATTGTTGACACAAGAAAGATTGCATTGAAACTTTTTTGCAATGCTAAAGACTTCAGGTAGCTATCAATTTTAAATAATATCAGATCCATCACCTTTCTTCTATTTTCTCCTTTCTTTCAACTATTTTTTAAAATTTTTTTTTAGTATCTCTTAATCAGCCATCAAACTGACAATCAGATCAACACAGTCCTTCCTGTTAAACTTTGTTGGAATATAAGCAGGTAACCAGAGTTTTCAATGATTTTGCTAATTAGATGATTTCCAACCAGTCAATTCTTTTCTAAGATTGCTTTCTCTCTCAAAAAGATATTTTTGCAATACAGCTCTATTTAATGGTGGCTTTCTTCCCTTTAAGTTTTTTTAAAACCTTTAAAATAGTTTATGGGGGCAATTTATGGCTTTTACAAAAGTATAATTTTTCTCTCGAAAAATGTAATTATAATTGTAACTAAAATGCAAAACACGTTATTTTTTTTTTTTTATTAATTGCATAATAAACTGCAATGCTTTTTAAAAGGCATGGTTGTTGCAAAAAAAAAAAATTAAAGAGCACCAATTTAAATCCAAATGTTTTAGATTAGACTATTTGATAAATATAAAGTTTAAATTTAAAATAAAATTAAAAAATTTAAACTGTATTGATAAAATATTAAAATGTTTATCTGATAAAAAATAAAATTATTACACTCAAAATTATTGCATAATAATTTTTATTTTATGTAATGAGTTATATATTTTACATTTTATTATTTATATATTATTTACTTTTATTGTGGAATTTCTAATTGTTGTAATAATTCTTAAAATACCTGCTTTTTATTACAATAAGAAAAACATTTTTTATAAGCAGTAAAAACTATTATAGCTATTTGTCAAACAAGTCATGTTATTAAATAAATAGATAACTAGTGTGAAAACAATTAACCCTCAGAATTAGGAAAAAAAGGTCGGCAATAATTTACCGACCTCAGTCTTTTAGAGGTCAGCATCAGGTTAGTAAAAATTATTTGATACAAAGGTAAACCATAAAACATAGAAACGAGGTCGGCAATTTATTGCCAATCTCAGACACTTTTAGGTCGGCAGTTAGGTCAACATTACAAATGCCGATCCTTGTTCCGAGGGTTGTCTAAATAATATTTTCACGGCGCAATAAATGACGCTTGTAATGTATATATTCTTGTAACATTAACAAACCTATGCTTGTAACAAGTATAAAACCAAGTTATTTATATAACCAGCAATTTTTTTATAAATAAACAGATAGCTCATGCAAAAACCGAAAACTCACATATAAAGCTTAGAGGAGCTGCTCGCATGGCTCACCATGTTTGTTTAAGGAGAGCTTTTCTTCCCCCTTGTACTCATATACTCCCGCCGTGTTACTAGAGCTAACCCCTCTGAGAATAAAAAATAATATAGACAAGTTTAAATTTGTCTCACAAAGAGCAAGTGTGTCTGGTAAATTTGGTAATCTGGTAAAAAGGTGGGATTTTTTATTTAGGCAATCAGCCATTTTATCTTTTTGGTATATATACAAATTTATACATTCAAATACAAAACTCAAATAAATACGCTAGTTGTAAAAATATAATATACAAAGCAAAAAGTATTCAACCTTTCTTTTTCGAACCTTCATACAAAGAACTTTGTTTGGAAGATTTTGGTGAATACGGTCTCTTTCTTCTACTTGGTGAAAAATGACTACTGGAACGTGATTTATGACGATAAGGCGAAGTATCACAACTTCTATTTTGCTGTTTATACTTTTCTTCAATCTGTGAAAATAACATACAAATGATTGTAAAATGCTTTAAAAATCTATTTTAGTTAATTTATAAATTAAGGAATTTAATTTGAGATACAGTTAGATTTTAAATTTATTATTGTTATATATATATATATATATATATATATATATATATATATATATATATATATATATATATATATATATATATATATACATATATACATATATATATATATATGTATATATATATATATATATATATACATATATATATATATATATATATATACAAACACACACACACACAAACATACAGTAAACTCCAGATAACTTTAATTTTAGATATTTCAAACTTCCAGTAAATTAGAATATTTTTAAATAATTGGTTAACCTGCATAAAAATCACTAAACTTGAATACTCAATAAGTCAAACTATTTTCTTTATTCCTTGGAGGTTTGAGTTATCAGGAGTTTACTATGTATACATTTAGATATTTATTAAAAACTATATTTTGTTTTTAAAGTTGAAATTTATAGTTAGTCTCTAAAAAAACAGCAAATCTAAAATTCGTAAAAATCAAAAAGTGTTTCGATTTAAGACAGCATTTGTACTTGTATACATTTTCAGAATTTCACTTGAAATTTTAAAATTATAATTTTCAAACACTTCATGAAGAAAATATATTAGATGAAGAACTTCTCTGTTATTCTGAATATTTTGTATAACGATAACAATAAATATCATTATAATAAATATTATCATGATTATTTGTTACTAACGATATATTAATATTAACATTGCTCTCATTGCTATTAATAATATCATTGTTATTAACAATAGTTAATAATAATCTTATTGTTATTAACAATAGTTTAAACATCATGAAAGAATAATATAGATTTATCCGCCTATCTTTGTAAAGCATAACATTGTTTATTTACTTGAAAAAAACTTCTTTGTGCTTAATACCTTAGATCTTTAAATCTAACTGTTTTTATTCATTTATGATCTTTTTTGTGAGCGCCCATATGTGTATGTATGTATGTATCTATGCATATATGTATGTATGTATGTACATATCATATTGAAGATATTATAAATGCAAATAAAAATTATGGCTAATTTTTCATAAAACAGATATTGAAAAAATCTTGTTAAATTGCAAATATTTGATAAAATTGAACTAAATGCCCTAAAATATTTATTATAATTTATAAACAAAATTATGCATATATTTAAAAATAATTTACTGATGTTCAAAGCTAAGCTTAACTTATTATATAAAAAAGTGATTAAATCATTTCACCTTTATCTTTCTCATAGAGACAAAATCATATTTATAATATAATAATTCTAAATATTATCTTATATAACATTTATGAATATCATATGTGTTGACATATTGATAAAATATCTTCTAAATTATTATTAGTAGTAGTAATGATATAAGTTTTAATAAAAATTAACATTTTTAAGTTATAATTCGATTCAAGACAAAAAGAATACAAAAATTATTTCAAAAGCTCAACTGGATGCTGAATTTATACAGACTATTATCATTTTATTATTATTAATATTATCATTACCATTATTGTTATTATCATTATAATAATTATTGTAACTGCAAATATAATTGTAATTATTATTATTATTATTATTATTATTATTATTATTATTATTATTATTATTATTATTATTATTATTATTATAAATACATATCTTTTAACAATCTTTTTTTTATATATAGCATACAAACTTCGATAAAAAAAAAGTGAGCAGAAACGTTCACGATTGCAATAAATTGAAAATAAAATCTACAAATATAATAAATAATAAAAATCGTCATATTTATTATTACAAAAACTTTTAAATAAATACTTTTCATACTTTTCGACTGGAATAAGTCATCTTCTTTTTTTCATAATGTCTAAATGATATAAAAGTAAAAAAATAATTTTATAAACATATTTTTACAAAAAAATTACAAGCTAAATAAAACGTCTGTTTGATATGTAGAAATTATTTTTAAATAAAAATAACAAGAACTGATTCAAATGCATATATCAAGATTATGTATTAACTCTATACAAAACATTATTATTTCTAAAAAGCTAAGAACCATTGTGTACCTGGCTTCGGCAGCCATACTTGCCTTGATTTCATTCTCCGTAAATCAACCTTTAAAAATAATTAATAAATCTTGTTCAGAAAACCTCGTTTGGATTTAAACCTCGATTTAAAACAAGTCGCGTATTTTTTATTAATTTACATTTAAAGGGTGCTTTTTAAGGCCGACAGAACTTGATGTAAAAAATTGCACAAAAAACTTAATTTAACCAAACATTTTTTTCGAAAGACCAATACATAGCATTAAAATTTGAAAATGATTTCGGGCATATGGGCACGGCGGCTGTTCCTGACAAAGAACATTCTCGACGTCTAATTTTAGGCTACTTTTTCGAACACTGCTGGCCGTGTGTCACAAATAACACAAACAACTCTGGCTTCCAAAGAGTCCATTGTTGCAGGTTTATCAACATAAACCAGAGGTGTCAAACCTTACAACCAATTTAAATATCCACTTCTCGAAACTAACTTATTACCGAATGTTAATTTTAATACCTTGATGGTTGCGGTTGCCGTATAGCACGTTGCGCCATCCTGATGAAATAACATCTTTTCCAAACCAATACCATCCATATTTTCAAACAAAAAATCATTGATTATGGTAACGAATTCCATTGACTGTAAGGCGAGCTCCTGCGTCATTTTTGATTTTCCGGAGTATACTTAAAAAAACAAAATAGAAATTTTCACCAAAAATTAATTTGTGTTAAATTTTATAATTTTAAGTTCTATTGGGCTTTAAAAACATCCTTTATTTAAATATAAAATTGACATAGCTAGCTTTATGATAAAATATTGTTCTAGCTTTTTTTAATTTTAGAAACGTTTTGAACCCGATAATAAATTTAGTATCCAAAAGATTTTAAAGGAAGGCAGGGGATGGGGTTGAAAAATAGGCGTTTTGCCGACTATGCACAAAAAAAATTTGTTGGCTATTAACTTAGTTAGTAGCCAACAATGAATTTTATTGTGCATTTGAAATAAGTCCTGGTTTAGAAAAATGAATTGAGGGTAAATTCATTGTTTCTCGATAAGACTTGTATCCTTTACATAACAAGTCCAGCTCCGTATAATCATTCCTGCCATATTTTTTACTTTGAATAACTGGCCCAGCTCCGTATAATCATTCCTGCCATACTTTTTACTTTGAATAACTGGCCCAGCTCCGTATAATCATTCCTGTCATATTTTTTACTTTTAATAACTGGCCCAGCTCCGTATAATCATTCCTGCCATATTTTTTACTTTTAATAACAAACCCAGCTCCGTATAATTATTCCTGCCATTTTGAAAAATCCATCAGTGACTTCTCAATCAAATTTCCATATGTACGATTTCTTCGTTTTAAAATATTGGAAGGGTGATCAATTTGCCCAATTAAATTATTTCTTATTAATTAATTCTGATATTATTAATTATTAATTAATTTTTATATCATACTTAAATATATACAATATATAATAGTTAAACATTGTTATATATTGTTTAATAAACAATGAGTTATTATAAGCAAATTTTCAAACTTTTGAAGATACTTTAAAATGGATTTGCGCAGAGGGTTTTTTGCGTTTATATAGTTTGTTTTGAGTTTTAGGTAATTACTTCACCGATAGTTATAAGACCGTCCTATAACTATTGGTGGAGTGAAAAAAGTTCTCACCCCTAATATTTATATATATATATATATATATATATATATATATATATATATATATATATATATATATATATATATATATATATATATATATATATATATATATATATATATATATATATATATATATATATATATATATATATATATATATATAGTATATATATATATATATATATATATATATATATATATATATATATATATATATATATATATATATATATATATATATATATATATGATATATATATATATATATATATATATATATATATATATATATATATATATATATATACATATCTATCAGCAGCGGCGGCAGATCCAGGATTTAGTGATGGGAGGTAATGCTTGGAGGTTTACTGAGGGGAGGGTTTGGGATGGGGTATCCCCCAAAAAAAATTTCTGTGAGGCAGGCATTTGAAATTATTATAAAATAGGTTTATTAATATTGATTACAAATTAATAAACAGCAGTTTACAAGTTCATTAACACCAGTTGAAAGTTAATTAACACCAGTTGAGCACAGTCTACAAATTCATTAACACAGTAGACTATATTTAGTTTATAAACAAGGTTTTAAACATCAGTTGACTGCAGGTTCATAAACACAGGGCACTATACTATAACACAAAATCCAATTTACGTGTGCTCAAGACAAAATCATTGATAACCATGTCTGGGTCAATATTAACTTCTGGGTGAATGGACATAAGGATAAGACCATTTAAGCAATCATCAACCATAAAAGATCGTATTCTTGATTTTAAAACAACGCGATTCAACAAACAAATACCGGAACTTAGCTCATGTGCAAAATGGCAGCCAATTTGATTAAGTTTTAAGACGTTTTCATTGAAACCACCACAACGCACTCGTTCGAGTATAAAAAGAAATTAAAAAAATTGAAAATCTGGGGGTTAATGCACCCACATTACCTACCCCCGCCCCCTTAATCGCGCCTGTTATATATATATATATGTATATATATATATATATATATATATATATATATATATATATATATATATATATATATATATATATATATATATATATATATATATATATATATATATATATATATATGTATATATATATATATATATATATATATATATATATATATATATATATATATATATATATGTATATATATATATATATATATATATATATATATATATATATATATATATATATATATATATATATATATATATATATATACATACATATATATATATAGATATAGATATAGATATAGATATAGATATAGATATATAACGAGATAATAATGGCTTTTTTTTTTTTTTCTTATTTTGAATGAAAAAAAAATGTATAGAAAATAGCGCAAACTTCTAAATAACTTGATTTACTTAAGTGCGAAAAAAAAGTGATTTGAAAGTAATTGACATGATGCGTAAAATTTTGGTTAAGTTTATTGGAAGTATTAACCAAAAGAACAGTAAAATAACACTTTTTTGTGGTTTCTGATGCTTAATATCTAAAGAAAAAAAGCACTTTTATCTTATTAGACAAAATTCTTTGTCACTAATTGAAAAATATTTTATTAACTGTTTCACAATAAATCTAAATAAATCAAACATTTTTATATGTTGGCTAACCAACATGGTTTTTTAACCTTGTAAACAAACCAATTAACGAAGAGGTCTTCCGTGGCCCTCATGTATGTATTTTTTTGTTAACTAGAGACACCTAAAAAAAAAAAGGTCCTCAGTATTTGTAAGTTGCCAACTATAGTTCAAAACCTGTGCCAATAAGTCAACTCAAATGTACCAACTCTGATACGCCAACTCAAATGCTTATATGAAAGTTTTAGGGGTGGGACACCCCAACATCCCCCCCCCTCTCTTCAGAACGGCCCTGTCTAGATGACCGTTGAAAGAACAGCATAGTACAAATGTTACGAAAAAGAGTGTCGTTGCTGTTGACTTGTACTTAAAAACTTTTCTCAGAAGAAAAATTTTTATCAGAAAAAAAACTTTTATTAGAAGAAAAAATTTTATCAGAAGAAAAACTTTTATCACAAGAAAAACTTTTATTAACAAAAAAACTTTTATCAGAAATCAGTATTTCGAGAGGATCAAAATTCGATTTTCAGAGAGCAAATTATTATAATTGATTGTCGGAGATATTAGAAGTTAATTAAATTTTTTATTTCTTAAATCAAGATTTGAAGAATTTGTTAATAATAGTAAGAACACATATTGACTGATAGCAAGAAGTTTTAGATGATTGACTGATTGCAAGAAGTGTATCATCCAAAAAACCATTACAAAGAAAATCACAAAAAGAATACTAATCATTCTTAAGTAGTAACAAGTATGATAATAGGGTAATGTAGAAGAAATATGAGATAAATGTTGATTGATATCGTAACATTATCTAAATCATCGAGAATCTGAGGAAATATTAGGGTCAAAATCTTAATATAAATCAAAGAGAAAAAGGTATGTGATTAAGGTTTTCTGTAAAACGAGTTACAAAGTTAACCATCTGAGTATAAGATGGAGAAACACAGAAGTTATAAGTTTTAGAGCCAGAATGGTTTGTCGTATTTGAGCCAAGCCATTCAGTGTAATAACAACAGTATTACAGGGTTATTCATTCTTATATGCGCATTTATTCATTTTTATATGCGCCTTTATTCATTCTTATATGCGCATTTATTCATTTTTATATGCGCCTTTATTAATTCTTATATGCGCATTTATTCATTTTAATAAGCACCTTTATTCATTCTTATATGCGCATTTATTCATTTTTATATGCGCCTTTATTCATTCTTATATGCGCATTTATTCATTTTTATATGCGCATTTATTCATTCTTATATGCGTATTTATTCATTCTTATATGCGCGTTTATATATGCGTCAACCACCCATAAAATCTCTAATATAATTTAATATAAACAATAAATACGCTTTTAAATTTTTATACAGATATATTTAAAATATAAATAAGGTTGTTTTCATTGTTATTTATTTAAGAAATTGTTGCCGAGCCAGCGCTTATAATTTATATTTATATAACTATGCGTATGGTTGTTAAATGGAACTATATTAAACTCTGTAGTATCCATAATATTTTTAAGTTTCCTGATTACCTCATCCGTATTTCGAGGCTTTTCTCCGTGTTTGCATAACAAGCACCGGCGCTTCCACACTTGCATTCCTAATCGCTGATGCCATCATTGTAGTTATGAAAGTACAAAATGAATCTGCATTCCAGCCTCCAGTTTTTGTTTCATAAGCAAGCATTCCCATTGTTGAAACAGCACAAATTAAACTAACATTTTCCCCTAGATGGCGTAACTAAAATTGATATGGCTCCATATTTTGCACTCGAAAATGACTCAGAGAGCATCAATATTATGTAGAAATTTGACGCTCAACTAGAAAAAGCTTATCAAACCTTTTTGGTAAATAATTGTTTTCAATTGTTTAAAAATAGTATTTTTTTAAAACAATAAAGAATCGATTCTTTTTAGTGAAAGAAAAAAACAGCTCGTTTTTTATCTTTCACATACAAACCATTTGAAGTAAACAATTTATAAAACCGATGATTCCTAGAAAAAGAAAAAAACTGTTTTCCATTAATCAATGATATTCAGTGAGAAAAATGAATCAAACAGACAAGCTTGAAGCAGCTAATTGTCATCTACCCTATGCTAAAATGAAACCTATTTTTGATACTAACAAAACTTATAAGCGACTCAACAAAAAACCATCATTTCAAACGACTCATGTGCTCAATCATTCAGATTATCTCAAAAAAAAGACACAAATACATTCAGTTAGCAATAAATCCATATGAGTATCTTAAAATGGACTCAGGAATTAAAATCAATCTTAAAATTTATTGGTATTTTGACTTTATTCAAGCCATCAAGTAAACGTTTTATTACCTTTTAGTATTGGAATATCTAGAAGTGTATTTAATCAAATCGTGTCGATGCTATCAATTTTAAATATACATAAAAGCAATCGTTTCTTGTTTTTGTTTTTAAAGAAGCATATCTGTTAACGCATAAACTATGAAAGCCATTTCTATTTGATTTTCTATAAATGTTTCTTTGACTTTTGATAGAGATAGTGTTTCTGAACAAGCGCAGATAACTTTATAGTATTTCTGAACAAGCGGAGGTAACTTGATAGTGCATCTGAGCAAGCGGAAATAAGTGGATAGTATTTCTGAACAAGGTTTTAAAATAAAAGAAAGTTTGATATAAGTCATATTAAAAAAAACATTTGAAAGTTTTGAAAAAGTGACTGCCACAAGTTTGGCACTTGGTATGTTATCAGAATACAGATTGTTTTAAAGTTTTATAGTTAATAATCTGGTAGTAATTCTAATGTTTGTAATTTTACCCCATTTACTTAGATGTAAGAAGCGCATTAGTTTTTTTTTAATGCTTTATTTTGTTTCATATATATATATATATATATATATATATATATATATATATATATATATATATATATATATATATATATATATATATATATATATATATATATATATATATGTATATATATATATATATATATATATATATATATATATATATATATATATATATATATATATATATATATATATATATATATATATATATATATATATATATATATATATATATATATATATATATATATATATATATATATATATATGAATATATATAGAGAAGGGTGATACTGGTAAAATATTGTACTTTTTTAAAACATTAAACATTGTACTTTTTTAAATTTGATTTACACAAAGATATGGTGGCTGATTATAAGTAAACAATATAATCAGGAAGAGAATTCCATACTTTAACAATTGTTTCTCAGAACAAAATTCTCCGTATGTCATTATATCTGTTATGTAGAATGATTCTTTGGGCTTGACATCATGTAGAATAATGAGAAAGTGCAAATGTAAAAAACTCAGAAAAAGGTAGGTAGGCAAGGTTGTGTTTAATTTTAAATATTATTATAAAGTCAATTTTTATTTTACGGTATTCAAGAGGGGGCGACTGAATAAGTGCGAACTGGCATAAGTGCGAATGGTATAAGTGCGAACTGGCGTATGTAAACTGGCATAAGTGTAAAGCAGTTGCAAAAACTAACATAATTGCAAACTTTAATAAGTGCGAATTGGCATAAGTGTACTAAAAGAATTTGCAAACAACGGCGTAAGTGCAAATTGATATAAGTGCGCCGAAAGAATTAACAAAAGTTGGCATATGTGCGAATCGGCACAAGTACAAACTGACAAAAGACTCTTATCAAAAGTTGGGAATTGTTACAATAAAAGATTTTAAAAGTAACTAAGTACAAGAATGTGACTTGACTGCAATAAATAAATAGTGTTTGGAATGTCTCATATCCGAAGACTGAACTCCAAACTTTTAAAAATAACTTTATGGCAATACACATAAATATAAGAAGTATAAATAAAAATTTTGATAAACTAAAACATTTCTTAACCGATTGCAATTACTCATTCAGTATGATTTGTCTGACAGAAACTTGGTGCTCTGATGAATCAATTCAAAAAAATTCTAACTTTCAAATTCCATATTATAAATTATTATCTTCTGAAAGGAAAGCAGACAAAAGGGGGGGAGGGATTGCAACATATATTCGGAATGACCAAGCAATAAAAGCAAGAAAAGACCTTTCGATTTCTGATTCCAGTTGTGAGGTACTTACAATAGAAATCACTAACTCCAAAACTAAAAATATCTTAGTTTCTACCTGCTATAGACCACCTGAAGGAGTTATAAAAAAATTTTCAAGCTACTTGGAAGATATCTTTCTTAAAATTAATAGAGAACAAAAAAAACTATTCTGCATAGGTGATTTAAATATAGATTGTTTAAATACAAAAAGAATGCGACCACCAAACTTTTTTTTGACAACATGTTTCAACATTGTATCTTTCCGATTATCAACAAACCTACGCGAATAACCCCGAATTCAATTTCCGCAATAGATAACATCTTGACAAATGCATTTCAAGATTCCTCTTTAAAAACAGGTATAGTTAAAACCGATATTTCGGATCACTTCCCAATTTACTTTTCTATAAATCAAGATACAAGAATAAACAACAATTCTAAAACCAAAATTTATATAAGAAAAACTAATAAAATTTCTATTCAAAAATTTAAAGACACACTATCAATAGTGAATTGGGATGAAGTATATAAAAAATGCAACCTTGAGGACACAAACTCCGCATATAATACATTTATCGATATTTTTTTTAATCATTATAATAGTTATTTCCCGATCTAAGAAAAAATAGTTAAAGAAAAATATTTGAACTGTCCATGGATTACTAGTGGAATTAAAAAATCCTCTAAAACAAAACAAAAACTCTACATAAAATATTTAAAAAACAGAAATGAAGTCAACTTATCTATCTACAAGCAATACAAAAATCTCTTTGAAAAAATAAGGAAAAACTCTAAAAAAATATACTACTCAAAACTACTTCAAAATACCAATGGCGATATTAAAAAATCATGGAACATCATGAAAGAAATAATCGGGAAAAAAAATACCAAAACAAATACCTTACCTGATAGAATTGTTGTGGATGAAAAAGAATACAACGATAAAAGTTCTATAGCCGAACATTTCAACAGTTTCTTTGCAAACATCGGCCCTAACATGGCGTCCAAAATTCAATGCCCAAATACCTATTTTGAAACTTACAAATCAACAAAGCGAACTAAAATTCAATGGACTAGACTATGATGAAATCGAAGCTGCAAAAAAATTCTCTAAAAATTAACAAAGCACCAGGGATTGATGAGATTTCTAGCAACGTAGTAATAAGTGTCTTCCCGGTGATACGCAAACCCATATTCGAAATTTTTAAATCTTCAATTACAACAGGAACTGTTCCAGACAAATTAAAAATTGCAAAAGTTGTACCAATATTTAAATCCGGAGAGCAATGCTCACTTAATAACTACAGACCCATCTCAATCCTTTCTGTCTTTTCTAAACTTCTAGAACGAATAGTTTACAATAAACTATATAAATACCTAACTATTAACAATATTTTGAATAAAAAACAATTCGGATTTCAAAAACAACATTCAACCGAACATGCGATTATAGATCTTGTAAATAAAATAAATGACTCTTTTGATAATAACAAATTTGTTCTAGGAATCTTTATTGATCTATCGAAAGCATTTGATACTGTTGATCATGCTATACTACTTAAAAAAATGGAAAAATATGGCATTAAAAATGTTGCTTTACATTGGTTTGAGAGCTTTCTTATAAACAGACAGCAATGTGTTATCATGGATAAAAATACCCATTCAAAATTACTTAAAATAAAATGCGGAGTTCCCCAAGGTTCCATTCTAGTTCCCCTACTCTTCTTGCTATACATCAATGATCTTCCAAAAGTCTCAAAAAAACTTGATGCCATAATGTTTGCAGATGATACAAACTTATTTTATTCATCTACTTCTATCGCAGAACTCTTCGAAACTGCAGGTATTGAACTTGAAAAACTTAATACTTGGTTTAAATCTAACAAATTATCATTGAGTACAGAAAAAACCAACTACATTCTATTTCACTCCAATCAAAGGAAAAAATCTATACCAATTCCATTACCGTCTCTAAAAATAGAAAATAAATTTATCGAAAGAACCAAAGCAACAAAATTTTTAGGAATACTTATCGATGAGAATATTTCATGGAAAGCTCACATAAACTTATTAAATACCAAAATAAGAAACAACATTTGCATGCTTTACAAAGCTAGACCGATGCTACCCCAAAAAAATTTAAAGCTACTTTATTTCTCCTTCATTCAAACCTATTATACGTATGGTAATATAGCATGGGCAAGTACCCATAGATCCAACCTAGTGGCACTTTATCGACATCAAAAACATGCTGCAAGAATAGTATTTAATAAAGATAAATTTACTCATGCCGAACCTTTGCTAAAGCTTCTAAATGCACTAAATGTCTACAAAATTAACATTTACCAAAATTTGATATTCATGCTCAAATATAAACTCGGACTTGTCCCATTACATTTTTCAGAAGAATTTTTTAAATGCAATAGAAATAAATATGAAACTCGAGGAATAGGAAATTTTAAAGTACCATATAAAAAAACAAAACTATCACGTTTCTCCATCTCGTATCGCGGCCCTTACCTCTACAACAAACTAATAGCTAAAAATACTATAATTACAAAACTACTTAACCATAATTCTCTGAAAACACTTTTAAAAAAACTTGTTCTAAACTTAAACAATTTTACAAACGTATATTAAAACAAATAACTAAAAACCCCTAAAAAATCCACTTTAAAGCAAAGTAAATGTTAGATTTTATTTATATTTCGTACATGTCAATATACTAAGTATAACAAACCATGTAACTATATATTTATGTGTATCAAATACAGCTCTTTTCCGTTTTTTGTTTTTGATTATCTAGTAGCTTTTTATGTGTGACTCTTATGCCACCATGAGACTTTGACAAACTAAAATTTCTTAATAAATTAAGTATACAAAATATCGCAACTAAAAGCGGTTTCTTGATGACAAGACCAAAATGGTCTTCTGCAAGTTTCCCGCGTCTTTTAACAGTGTTACTTTTTTATATATATTATTATTTGTATTAAAAAAAGTTTTCTTAATATATGTACGGTATTTTTTTTATACAATGTAAACGAACTAGTTTATATTTATGATCACGTATTTGTAAAGCTTTGATAAAAGACAAACAAAAAAAAAAAAAAAAAAAAAAAAGACACAATTATACTGATATCTTGAACAGATAGAATTTCTGTATCAATGTTTATTGAGTATGAATGTAGTAGTGAAGGACTAAGACGATGGGCTGGAGCCGGCGTCAAACCTCGGACCTCTGGGTTCTGAGCCAGAACTCTAACCACTGCGCCACGGCTGCTATATTAAGTTGCCAAGTGTTTAGTCATTCTGTTAAGTTGCCAAATATTTAGCCATTCTAAAATATTTTTTTTTGTTTTTTTTTTAAAAAATTTTTAAAGTCTTTATATATAATATTAGCAATTTTTGTTGTTGTTGGCAGCAGTGATTCATTTGTGAAAGATTTCATCTGTCTACAGGTGGATATACGCTTTAAAAAAAAAACAGAAATAAATTTATTAATTAGTAATAATTTGTAAGGCGTTCTGCAATGATTGACTCCATAACATTGCAAACTATGTACGCCATAGAAAAAAGGTCTATTGTTTGTGGTTAAAGATGGGTTTCATTATAAAAATACTATAGCAGTTTTCCAGAATGCAGGTATGATATATATATATTTTTTTGTATGTATTTAGGTGCTCCCAGAAGTCCTTACGGTCTTATCATAGTGCACCGCGGGAGAGCATTTAACGGGAGGTTCACGCCTCCTTCCATACCAATGCAGCTTATTGGGCTGGAGCTGGCGTCGAACTCCGGACCTCTGGGTTCTGAGCCAGAACTCTAACCACTGCGCCACGGCTGCTTATATTACATTGACAATTCAAAAAAAATGGAAAGAGGAATAGCAATTTAATTTAGAAAAATAATTTGCAATTGTTTTTTTAAATATTGCTGGGTACCCTTCAGGTGATTGAGAAGACTTTGATAAAAGCTTTTGGAGAGTTAACGCAACAGAATATGTTACATTATTTAAAGAATTTGGGTATGTCTGCAAAAGACGTAATTCTATGCCGTTTGACCGGTATGGGTGGCCAAACTAATGCGTTCAAATAATTTTTTTTTTACAATAATTAATTTAATGTAAATAAACGCCACATAAACGATATCAAAAAACAGTTTAAATATTTCAAATGATTAAAGATTTTGTTAAACGTATATTGCTGAAAGTATAGATGAAATCATTTCGGACGTAAACTGTCTACTTTATAATGCTTCAAAAGGACTTTTTTTTGGACCCGTACCGCCCAAACTATTGCTTAGTGTTCCCCTGGCCATACCATTACCTGTAGCAAAAAAAAAAAAGTTATTCACAGGATGTGATTTTTCACAATCATCAAAACTATCAGTTTAGTTTATTTTGCCGTTTAAAATGTTTACAATGTACAACAATATAAAAAAGTGTACAATTGGCTATGGCAAGAAGAAGGCATAAATTAGCCTTATCACCGAGCCCCAATAGTAATGCTCCTAATAATCCGCATCTTTTAAGCAACATTTAAAAGAAAGACAATTTAAAGATGTTAAGAAAAAAAAAAGTAATTAAATAATTAAAAAAAAAAAAAAAAAGAAAGAAGAGAAATGATTTAAATATAGTAATAAAAATGTCAAAATTTTCTGTTTTTGGTTATAAACAGAACGTAATTCGAAATTAAAATAAAAAAATTTCTGTTGCAATATCATAAAATATATCAAAATAAATTGTAAGTAACTTCAAAAAAAAATATTTTTAATGAAAGTCTGATAAAAACCTTGAAATTCTTAAAACTTGGTCGGAGTAGCGGTGCAAGTACGACTATGTGTCCGTAGTTAAATGATATAGAATCAACGACATTTTGAACACAGGCAAATAGGGACTACTCCAGCTACTTTTAATTGACCATGAAACACAAGTTATTAGCGGCAGACTAAAAAAGGAGGTGTTTTAATAAATCAAAAACTGTATTTAGAACATTAACATTGATATTGTCAAACAGAGAGTTCTGACTCATCCATTACATAGAGAGTTTTTTAAAAAAAAATGATTGGAATGTTTTTTCCCCAAAAGCATTATCTTCTGCTAAATTTGTCTCTATGTTTATAAAGAATTTATTAAAATTCTAACTTAACTATTGCCATTTTGACACCGAATTTCCGATAAGCAGCTTACAAATTTGTGGTTTAAATTTTTTTTTTACAATTATTATTATTATAAATAGGTTATAGATTTATTCATTCATAGTCAAAAATAAATTAATTTTTTTTTTGACAAAGAGCGACACACCAGGCCTCTATGAAAATACAGTTTTTCAATTTTAGCTTAAGTGAAGATGCCGTAGCAGAGAAAAATCGTGTTTGAAATTGTTCAAGTTCTTTGCGTCCACCGCATTTTGGGTTAAAGAATTCCATAATCTTACAACACGGTTGGTGAAGAAGTTGCTTCTTTCAGCGCACTTTCGGACAAGTTGTGCTTTTAGTTCTTTAGTGTGTCCACGCGGCCGAAAACTGTACTTTAAAGATTCCGTGTTAGGTTGAAGTTGAGGGACGTGAAAATTAACTTTATCAATTTTGCTCATGATTTTATATTGTTCGATAAGGTCTCCTTTTTCTCGTCGTTTAGTTAGTGTTGTCAGGTTAAGGTTTGATAGTCTTTGAGTATACTAAAGGTGTTTAAGGGAGGCAGTATGTTTTGTGGCTCGGTGTTGAACTTGCTCAAGTTTGGCAATGTCTCCAGCTAAAAACGGTGACCAGTACTGCGAATTCTAGGTGTGGGCGAACGTACAAAATATACAGTGTGCGCCATAATGCAGAACTTCGACCTCGAAAAGCCTTCTTGAGGCTGCCAAGCATTCGGTTGCCAGCTGATGCAGCCGCATAGACTTGTTTTTTAACTTTTAGATCGCTCGTCATAAAAACGGCTATGTCTCGTTCAGATGACGTGCATGATAGCTGGCGTAGTTGGCCGTCCAGGTTAATCATTGTATAAATTGCAGTCGACTTTTTTTTTGTTGCTGGGCCCGGTGTACATAACTTTGCACTTGTTGACATTGAATGATATGAGCCATGTGTGCGACCACTTCACTGCTTCGTTGATATCGGCTTGGAGTTTTATGATGTCATGGTTTGATTCTATAGTTCCGATTATTTTACAATCATCTGAATACATTTTAAAGTCGTGTTGTATTTTGTCTGGCAAATCGTTAATGTAGATAAGGAACAGGAGTGGTCTAAGAACAGATCCTTGTGGCACACCGCTAGAGACTTCTTTTCAATTAGATTTATTGTTACCAATAGTTACGCGTTGTAGCCGGTTGGTTAGCCAGCTTTTGATCCAATCGTACAAGTTGTCGGACACTTCATATGATTTCAGCTTGTGCAGCAGATAACGGTGCGGAACTTTATCGAACGCTTTAGCAAAGTCTGTGAATATATCATATCGGTTGGGTAACTTTTGCGGAAAGCTTCAGTCAGGATGTCACAAGTTTCGAGTAGGTTTGTGACGCAACCTTTTCCGTTTCGGAACCCGTGTTGAACAGAGCTGATGAGTTAATTTGTATTTAAGTGGTCAGTAATGTGTTTGTGCAAAAAGCTTTCCATTACCTTGCAAGGGACAGAAGTGCGTGAGATAGGTCGATAGTTTGAGGGGTTCAACTTGCAGCCTTTTTTGAAAATAGGAGTAATTTCGGCTTTTTTCCATTGAGACGGTACTTCTCCAGCTTTAAGCGATTCAGAGAAGATAATGCTGAGTGGGATATCAAAACCTACAGCACAGTATTTCAGAACGCGTGGGTGTATACCGTCGAAGCCCATTGATTTGGATTTGTTCAGGTCTTAAAGCTTTTCTTTGACGGATTTTTATGATGCGAGTATGGTTGGTTAGTTTATGCTTGTGGAACGAGTGTTGAATGTTGGTATAGACACTAGCGGTTCGATTTCAAAAATTGATTGGAAATATTTGTGAAATAAGAGTGTTACAGATTACTTTAGGATCTGTTTTAGTTTGATTATTAGTTATTTCAAGTTGACGGATGCGATAGTGTGTTTCTTGTTTGATTTTGAGTACGAGTGAATTATTTTTGGGTCATATCTGCTATTATTTACCAGTTTCATTTCGCAATCCAAAACGGCTGTTTGAACTAATTTTTTTACTGCTTTGCTTGCTTTTTTTCGCTGTTTGCGTAGAGTTGGCTTGTTTGTTTGGCTGGCTGCGATAAATTTGCCCCAGAGTTCGCTTTTCAATTTTATAGCATTTGCAACATCTTTGGCCACCCATATTTCTATAATAATATATAAATAATCTACAATAGAAGTAGTTAGCTTCTATGAAATAGACATTTAAGGAGGCCCTGCTATAGTACACTTTATTCTAGTGGAGCGACAAAAGTTATCGTATTTGTTTTTAAATTCGTTGACAGAACTTGAGAGAACAATAGAAGAAGGCAAGGCGTTGCATTGGGAAGCAATTCAATTATTTTTTAAATTCGTACATAGGTAGTGTAAAGTTTTAAAAACATAATTGGATTCCAATTAATAAAAGTTCATTAAGAATTCCAAGCATCTGGTTAACTTTTAATGCTACATTATTTATTTGATCAGACCACTTAAGTTTGCTGTTGAAGTAAACTCCTAGTGACTTTTCAATATCGACATTTTCAAATCGAATAAGAGTGTTTGATGAAATAAGCATACCAAAAGAGTGGTCGAAAGCACCACATAAGCTTATTACTTTACATTTATTTATATTAAATTCCATGCCCCAAGGTTTAGACCAATGTAAAAAGACATCTTTATCATTTTGGATTTGTTTTAGATCAGATAAGCTTTTGATTTTTGCAATTAATTGAGTGTCATCAGCAAAAAACTTTCATAAATAAATAAAAACTTATGCATGCCATAAATAAAAAGTAATAATAAAAGTGGAGCGATAACCAAGCTCTGAGTAACTTAACTCAATATTTCTACCCAATCAGAAACGGATTCACCGAGAATAACACGTTGTTTTCTATTGCTCCAAAAATATTTTATTCAATTAAGGATCATGTAACAGAAACCGTATCCCTTTAGCTTAAAGATCCACCATCTTAGAAAAGAATCGAGTCACTATCTTAGAAAAGAAGCCATATCAATAAGATAGAGCAAAAAAAATTCTAATAATCTGTTTTCTTTTACAATTACCAATTAATTTTTTATACAAATTATGCTATTTTAAAAAAAAAATTATTGTTTAATAAATATATAGATAAATTTTAGATATTAGTTATTTATAAACATAGGTCTAATACTTTTTCCTTAATATATACGAGACCCCAAGTTTTATGCCTCTAGTAAAATACTCTCTAGTAAATCCGGCACTGTATACACTTAACTCAAATACTTAGAGAATACACATACAAAATAATTTAGTTAAAACGCAACTTAGTTTCTGGATCTAATTAAGCTGCTATAAAGGACTAAAAGGTACAATCAAATAAAATATATGGAACTTAAAATGCGTCTAATAAGGGATTTTAAATCTAATATATATGGCTTTAATTTCTACTAATAATACTTCCTATTTTTTATTTTGATTAAAAAATGGCTATTGGTTTTGAAAATTTTGTGTTAACTAATTTAAGTCCTTGCCCAAGTAAACTTTGATCTATTTTGTTTAAATTCACAGAATTTTCTTTTCTTGTGCTGAAAATAAGTCTTTCCATTCATTCCTGTTTTTTTCTTTTTTGCAATGTTCTTTGAGTTGCTAAAGTCATGAGATCCTTCATAAACAGCAACATGAAAATTTTTATTGAAATTATACAAATTATTTTGTTTGTAGGAATTTTCAGGATCAAAAAAGTTCTTCATTTTTAAAAAATTCATATCACTTTTTATCTCCACATTAGATTGTGTTCTGAGAAATTTATCATCTTTTTTACGTTTTAAATATTTAGAATTATTCAACTCAAACATTTTTGGAGCACAGCTTTTTTTTTCTAAATCATTAGTTAATACACTTTTTTTCATAATTTCTTCAACACATTTTTTATGTTTATTTGTCAAATTTAATTCGGAATTTAGTATATTACTGCCTAATGGAACTTGATTTATTTTATCATCTGAAACATCAAATTTTATTTCACTCAACTTGTAGATGTCTAGTTCATTGTAAGATAAATCAGGTTGTTTAAAATCACATAGCAAATTTCTTAAAAACAAGTTGCCTTTAAAATCAGCAACTTCTTTCATAAGTTCACCACTTTCACTTCCATCACTGCATTCTCCATTTCTTTTTAAATATTTTAACGGATTTAATTTGATTTTTTTAGATAACTTTTCTAATTTACAAAGTTGATAATCTTGTATAGCATCTGGTAATTTTAAATCTTCTATTAACTCATTTTCTAGACATTCTATTTTCAGAGAGTTTTTTAGCATTTGTAATGACGCTAACTCAAAACCTTTATCTTCAGAAGTAAATTGATCTTTAACAGAAACTTTATTTGGCGCAAGACTGATTGATACTGATGAAATTAAATTAGAAAGTGTGTTTTTTATATCTTCACAACAATCCTCGTCTTCACTAAATGTTATTGATAGTAAATCATCATCTTGTAAAAAATCATTTTTATTGTTTTCTGTTCTCAAAAAATGTGGCAGTAATCCTATTGATGGTAATTTTATACCATTTACTTCAGAAGTAATTAATGTTTTATTTTTTTTAATATTTGTTTTATTTCGATTGCTGGTAGCTGATACAAATGAAGCTGACATTATTGAAGTTAAAAGACAAGACTTAATGTACTCAGTCTCATATATCTTGTCATCCTCATCGCTATCTGCAATGTAATCAGTCGCATCCTCATCATACGGATCTGCAACCACTGGTACTTCACAATCTTTAAAAAAAACATTTTCATTTTTTAGTTGCAAATGTGCACTGCTCATTATATATGCTAAAAAAACAAAAAAAAAATTATTTATCAAAGACAAACAAAGAGTCATATTAAAATATATTATAAAGTCATTAAAACATTTTAAGTTAATGAATTTTAGTTTCTTAAAAAAAGGCAGATTTAAAAAAAAAGATGAATCACTAAGCTGTTAACGCAAGGATGCAATAATTAAAAAAATAAAATATAAATTTTCCTAAAATCAAACATAATAATTTTATTGAAATTCCAAATTTTTAAACTCAGAAATAATATTTAATAGAATATGCAATATTTTTATTTTTTACACAAACTGACATTTAGATGTGATTTTGTAAAAGAGTTACTTTCTTATGTTATTTTTTTTTTAATTTCCGAAATGTCAACTTTTTCAAAAAAAATTACAGTGCTGATTTCTAAATCATGGCTGTTTCTTTATAACTTTTAAAATGAAAATGATACACTTTTTCAAAATATTTTTCTTTTACTTATATGCTATATTTAATTTTTTTGTTTTAACACCTCCTTTTAATATATCAAAAAAATATATATCTGAAAAAATTTTAAAATGTCATCCTACTAGTCCTAAAAAACCCTGATACAATAATAATAATAGCAATAATAATAATAGTAGCAATAATAGCAATAAAAATAATAATAGTAATAATGATAATATAAATTTTGCTAAAACGTAATTATTTTTAATTACTAGAAATTACTAAGTAATTAAAAGAAAGTATAAAAACTAATAACTATAAATAAATAACTATAACGATAATATAATTCTAAAATCTTCATAATTTATCATTAGGCTTCTTTAAAACATAAGTTGTTTTATACCTAAAACAAATTATGTTTTACAGAATAGCTAAGCAGTCTAACTGATCAAATAGATTAATAAAGGCTTGGAGACAAATATTACCAGGGCACCACGCTTCAATTATCAAAAATATTCAACCGAACCACACGAAGCATTGTAAACTTTATGCAACGTATATGCCGGTAGCCGATAAAAAAAGTCAACCGCCATGTTCTCACTATGAAAGTATAATGCAGATGGAAATTCATTGAGCCGCAAACATCAAAGCAATTTCAAGTCGTTTTGGGATCATGCTTGTAACCAACAATTAAAAAAAACAATCACTGGACAAAAAAAACAAAATTCACTTAAATTATTTTTATTAAAACATTAAAAAAAGGATTATTCTAGGAACATGCTGCATAGTTTTAACCATTAGTAATTGCAACTATTCATCAAAAGGTTTGTTAAAACTTAATAATTAAATAGAATCACTTTATTTTAAAAGCATATGTTATTTTAAGCTTCTTTTCTTTGCTTCAAGTCATAACACAACATTTGATTAAAAAAAAATAAAACAATTTAAAAAAAAAACAAAAAAAAAATGTTTTCTAAATTACAAAAGTTTAAAGTTTCATTAGCTGTATATTATAATTCCATTCATTTTTGTAATACTCCATTTTAGTTTAAAAAAAGTGTTGTTTGCCGAAAAAAAGTGTTGTTTGCCGTCAACGTATAGAGATTAAGTGTTTAAGCACAGTCTTGATGTTGTTTTCTCTTTGTTTACGAAACAAAATTTACAAGCATAGTCCCGAAGAATTTCAATGCGGTTGAACTTACATCTGTTTTATACTTCCATGGTCTCACTAAGCGAAAATATGAATTTAATTACATTTATTAAAGGTTTTTCCAATTTTAACGTCTAAACTTTATTTTGTAAAAAAATATTTTTTTACGGAATGAAGTTTGTAGATTTTAATTAGAAAAAAGTTATTTAAATTTTTTCAACATTTTTGAGGATTAAAAAACACGTGCTTTTGAAAAAAAACAAATTTTCGCATTTATTTAAATTTAAGAGATGTTTAAACTTTGCGTTAAATTTCAGCAATGTTTAAACAAAAACTTTCTAATGCAAATAGTCACTTTACCCACTTACAGCAGAAATAGAAAAAAAAACCATCAAGCACAATAGGTTTATTGATCAACAATGAACTTGATTGTATAGAAGATGATCTACATGAAAGTAACGCGCATGGCAACACACCAGCAGGAGAAACCTGCTTTCTTATTGGATAACTTGCTACAAGCAGCACTTCTGTTAAAGAAGGACAAAATAGATTTATCTGGAGCAGGGTAAACAATGAAGGCTATCAACGCAAATAATACTCCCTAACTGGATGACAACTTTCAACTTCGGTTCAGTAAATGACAATTATCAGGAGTTTGTTGACAAAATCAAAGAGACGGCCACTCTACACGTACCTTCCACTAAAACACCACTCAAGCAATAAAACAACTATGGAATAGCCGTTGAAAAAGCAGTTGAAAAAGCAGTGGGAAAAAAAACAAAAACCTTTGGCGCAAATATCTTGCAGCAGTTGATGGACTCGCATGGGGTTTGAGAAAAGCATAAGGCAGTCTGCGAGGAGCTAGTTAAGGTTGTAAAATTAGCAGTTGCTAAGTACAAAAATAATATTACAAGCTGTTTCAAAATCAATTCAAAACGTCTTCATAACAAAGTCAAACTGAAGCTAATAGTGAATAAATTGGTGAAGTCACTGGAAGACAGCAATAAAAATCTTACAACCGTCATAAATATTCTCATTTACTTAATTAAAAACAAGAAAAGTTAAAAATTTTTTGCATAACAGCTTTTTCTTATTTAATTCAGTCTGTAAAGATTAATGAATTGAAACATGTTACTACTAATTTTCTAATATGGATCCTTGAGGAACTCCACATATAATATTTAACAAATTTGATGAAAATGTTTTATCGGCGTAAACAAATTGTTTACGATTAGTTAAAGAAATTTTCAACCATTTTAAAACATTGCCTGTTATACCATAATATTTTAGTTTTTTAAGGGGTTGTTCATTAATTACGTCAACAAAATAGGAGGGGTCTAAACTTTTTTGACAATTGTTGACATGGGGGAGGGGAGGGGGGAGTCAATTGAAGTTGACGTCAACAATTTTTTTTTTATTAATTTCATTGCTTAAATAACGGAAAATTAGGCTGAGTTTGTAGCGTAGTTTCTTTATATATAGGGGGGGGGGGGATAATCAAAAGTTGGCGTAATATTGAAGGAGGGGGGGGGGTCTCTAGAAATTTGACAAATTGTTGACAAGGGAGAGGGAGAGAGGTAAAAATCAATAAATCAATAAATATTCCCAATGTGAAATTAGAATTATTAAATGAGTCTAATACCTCTGTAGTAAGATATTTCAATTTATTTTTACAGGTGTAAACTGAATAGAATCGACTCGATTATTCTCCTAAAACCCTGATAATATAATAAACACGCTAAAATATTCATAAAAAAAACTCGCGAGGTTTACACCACTTTATAATCAATAAACTAAATTAATCTAGAAAAGAAGTAAAAATGTCTGTTTTTCTAAATATTTGAATTTTTTTTTAAGTATGCACAAAAATAAATATATGATAGCCTGCGTAAAAAATTATTTTAAAATGTTTAATGATTTTCGGATAGTAAATTTATTTATAATAGAAGTATTGTTAAATCTGTTAATTTTTTTTTTTTTTCAAATTTTTTTTTCTTTATTCTTTACAAATTCGTAATATATAATATTATCGTTTACAGAGTCAGTGGCGTCACTGAGGTTGTTGTAAACTCAGGGTGTCACCCCTCTAGACTTTCACTATGGATCACTTCAGAGTTTTCCTTTACGTTTAGTACAGGGAAACTCTGTATAAATTGGATTATGTATAAATCTTAAACATAATTCGATTCCGATAATCGCTTAATGCGCTCATGGTAATCTTTAGAATAATTGCAGAAGTTACTAAGGACATAAGAAAAAAATTACACAGTTTAAGTAATTTAACTTTGCTTTACTACTTCAGATAAAATGAAAATTAAGAACTAAGACAGATTTACATTGTTGTCATTTAATATTGAACTTAAATTTTATTTATAAGTATCTCTTCCTGGTCTTCACAGCTGCAAATATGTCAATCACACTATCAAAATCAATATCTTCCACCATATTACTCTCAATTGACAATAGAGCCAAAATAGAAAGCCTTGACGGATCCATGGTTGATCGCAAATAGTTCTTAATGAGTTTCAGTTTTGAAAAGCTCCTTTCACATGAAGCCACAGATACACAGATTGTAAGAAATAGTTGTAGGCTCAACGAGAGTCTTTGAAGAGATTCAAGGAAATCCCACTCAGCTATGAATTTCAAAACAGTAAATACTGACCAGTCTTTGGCTTTATTTAGATTAATTTCTGCTGCCTGCAGGTGCCTTCTCAGCCTTGGTATGTCTTTCAGAAGCTCAACTTCACATAACTCATCATAGAAAGTGGTCAATTTTGGAACTGACACTAGCAACTCTTCTTCAGTTGCTGATAGAAGAGTCATGGATTAAACAACCTCAAACATATCCGCTACTTCCTTGATTGCTGTTGATCTGATCTGAAGTTCAGTGAAAACAATCAATGCACTCCAGCATCGCCCTTCTGTTTTCTTCTTGCATAGTGAGTCCAGCATCTCTGAGTTGTTCACCTGCCATTCTTTTCTTGAACCTTACTTTTTCTGTAATGAAAATTCTATATTGGTCTGATTTCAAAAATGCCTGTTCAATCGCGTGACGTCACTGGTTCCAATTTTAAGTCTATGTTAAGTAGGCTTATCCACTATTATTGGTTCGTGAATCATCATTAGAACCAGGAGGAAAGGTAGCTAGGTTAGTGAAGTCTCACTTCTGAACCCTATTGGCGCGTTTGACAATAACTCAAGATTTTCTTCCGAGCTATAAAGTGCCTTCTCGTGTATATAAAAAAGAACGGTTATGAAACTCGGCAGTTCCAGGCTGAGATCGGCGAACTCGACTATTTGAGACAGAGCTAGGGGTGAGACCAAAATGAAAAAATTTCCAATTGTGACTACTGACTAGCAACAACTTGTTTTCCCTCACAAAAATTGATTTTTTTTTTCATTTTAGTGTCACCCCTCTGTATCAAGCTGTGATGGTGTCACCCGGTGTGGCCCACACCCCCGCACCCCCTAGCGACGCCACTGTGCAGAGTATAGTAAATAAAACTAAAATATATATATAAAATAAAACTGTAAGGTATTAGAAATTACTTTGAAGAAGGCGGAAAATCTGCAGAAGACCTATCTTCTTGTCATCAAGAAACCGCTATGCGTTACTAATATTTTTGGATACTTCAATTTAAAATATGTTTATATTTAAAAAATAATGTTTACAGTTTCGGCAGAACAAAAATAAAAATGCAAAATTCAAAAAAAAAAAAAATGCAGACTAAAAGTTTTTAATTTTTTAAAATTTTATTTTAGTACACATAAGTATAAGTAGGTACACGATTTGCTAAATAGGTTATATAAAATCGTTCACGTGTTAATAAATAAGTCTATTATTTTTGTTGTTGTTGTTGTTGATGTTATTGTTAATGTTGTTTTTGAGTTATTTATAGTTTTTTAGAGCTTACTACTTCTATCAACTATATTTTCCGTTAATCAAAAAATGGTCGAAGGTAATTTATCTGATTGCATCAAATATATTTGTGAAGTGAAAGAATGTGAAAATTTGCGTTCTTCATTCGCAAGTTTCTCGCGTTGGATCTAATTTCAAGACCATAGATATTTTGAATTGAATTGATGTAGGTTTTAGTAAGGTTATTTCTGCCATATATTGGTTCTTTAGTATGTGTTTTGGGCTTTGAAAAAATTTTCAAATGTTCAACAGGAAAACTTATGCAATTTTAAAATAAATTTTATTTTTCTATGTATTATAATGCTAACTATAAAAACTACTTTAAAATCAAAAACTTGCTGTAAAGGCATGACAAAAGAAATATTTTTGTGTGATCAACGCTCAACATTCAAAATTATGCACTCTATTAGGTAATGAATAAAATGTAATTACAGCAATAGCTACTTAAGTGTGTTTTGTTTATTGTTTTCAAATTCCTATTAAAAAAAATTTGAGCGTAGAAATTTATTATATTTTACTTTTTCAAATAGATGAACTGTTTATCTTTCTTAGAATATTTACTAATATTAGTATTCAATTATTTTTCAAGATTAAAAGATATTTTTTCAACATTAACTTTTTGTAAGCTGTTGCTAGGCTACTCTATAGTCACAATACATAATTACATTAATGTGAGTATGTATATATATATATATATATATATATATATATATATATATATATATATATATATATATATATATATATATTTTTTTTTTTTTTTTTTTTTGTTCTTTTTATTTATTCAAAACAAGTTTTACAATATAAGAATGAATAAAATACGTATAGTCAGAATTACAATTTTGTTAACGTTACAACAAGAACGCGGATACTCGCAGAAGATCATAAGATCTTGTCATCGAGAACCGCCTAAACAGTTTTTAAATAATAAATAATCCTTTAATAATTCATAGACAAATATTCACACATAAATACAAATATAATTATTTATACATATTTAAACATACAAACATGTAAATAAATATACTTACACATCAATATATATATATAAACACATACATATAATACGCACAAATACACATACATATATATGTACATACATAAATATACATACACACATACATATATATATATATATATATATATATATATATATATATATACATATATCCATATACACATATATACATATATATATATATACATACATACATATACACATATATACATACACATATACACACACACACACATATACATATACATACATATATATATAAGTTAAGATAAAAGATTTCGTATATATAAATTACAATTAAATATTTCTTAAGAGTATTAATAAAAAACAAAACAAACTTAAAAATATATCAGAATGTTTTCAACTGAGAAAAGAATTTCTTTTAATTTTCTTTTAAATAAGAAAAAGTTCCATTCAAGAGAGAGTTCAAAAAGTTTTAACACTATTTTGTTCCATAAAAATGCTCCTCTAAATGAAATACAAAATTTACCAAAATTAGTTTTGAAAACTGGTTGAAGAATAAAATTTTCATTACGCAAATTGTATTTATTTTTAACTTTTAAAGAATATAAATTGTGAAAAGAAATTGGAGATGTGCGAGACTTACATTTAAACATAAAACACAATACATTAAAAATATTAAGTTGATATATATTAAGAATATTCATTTCGTTTAAAAGAGGCTTAGCATGATAAAATCGATGTTTAAAATTAATAAGTCGTGCAACATGTTTCTGTTGGCGATAAAGTGGTTCTAATTTAGTTTTCCTTACACTACCCCAAGCCGCATTAGCATAGTTTAGATGGCAATGAATAAAGGAGTGGTAAAGCTGAATTAAAGTATGTTTATTTAGCATGGTTCTTATTTTAAATAGTATTCCTATACTTTTGGAAATTTTAGAGGATAAGTTTTCAATATGTTTTTTCCATGTCAGATTTTCATCAATAAAAACCCCTAAAAAATTTGTAGCCGTTACTCTTTTAATTTGAATGTCATCTATAAAAAGAGCAGGCAATTCACTTGGTAGAAGATGTTTTTTGTAGTATGGATGAAAAAGAGACCATTTTGTTTTTTCAATGTTAAGAGAAAGCTTATTTAATTTAAACCATTCTGAAATTTTAATTAATTCTATGTTCATACTTTGAAATAGGGTAATTATGTTACCATGAGATAGAAAAAAATTCGTGTCGTCAGCAAACATAATTGTCATTAAATTAGATGCTTCATAAAGGTCGTTTATGTAAATGAGAAATAGGAGAGGTCCTAGGACAGACCCTTGAGGAACTCCGCATGTTACATCTAACAAGTTTAATTTTGATGATACGTCATAGTGAACAAATTGCTTTCTATTACTTAAATAACTTTTTAAAAGCTTCAAAACATTGCCAGAGATTCCATAATATTTAAGTTTTTTAAAGAGAATTTTATGATCTATCGTATCAAAGGCTTTAGACAAGTCAATAAAAATGCCTAAAGTAAATTTGGAACTTTCAAATGATTCAGTAATATATTGTGTTATTTGGAGTATAGCATGTTCAGTGGAGTTATTTTTTTTAAACCCATATTGATTTTTGTATAGGATATTATTTTGAGAAAGATGATTAAAAATTTTATTATAAAGAATTCTCTCTATAATCTTTGAGAAAACAGAGAGAACAGATATTGGGCAGTAATTACTAACATTAAGTAAGTCTCCACCTTTAAATATTGGTGAAACTCTAGCTATTTTTAATTCATCAGGAAAAATTCCTTGTTGAATTGAGCATTTAAATATTTTAAAAAGGATATTTTTTATGATATCATATGAATCAATGACAATGTTTCCATTGATATCATCAGGACCGACTGCTTTATTTAACTTTAGCATTTTAAAAGCTCTATCAAATTCATCAAAAGACAATTCAAAAGAATTTAGATAAGATATTAAAGGAAAACTACATCTGTTTATTGTTTTGTTTATGTTTGAAATTTTTTTTGCTAAATTTGGTCCAACTGAAGTAAAGAATTCATTCATGTTATATATATATATATATTATATATATATATATATATATATATATATATATATATATATATATATATATTATATTTTATTATATATATATATTATATATATATTTTATATATATATTATATTTTATATATATGTATATATATATATATATATATATATATATATATATATATATATATATATATATATATATATATATATATATATATATATATATATATATATATATATATATATATATATGAAGACCTCAGTGGAAAAACCGGCGTTGTCACATTTAAAAAGTTTTGAGAAAGGATTTATTGATCATTTATAAAAGTTTTTATATTAGGCAAAGAAAATTAAAGATGAGAAAAAAAAGCAATATTTTGTTTAATTTATTTAAAGTTTAATTATAAAGTTTAATTAATTATAAAATTTATATAATTTTTATTAGAAATTCCTTTTTTTTGTTGCTTTATATAAAGACTTTTATTAATGATCAATAAATATTTTCTCAAAACTTTTAAAATGTGACAACGCTGGTTTTTCCTCTGAGGTCTTCATATATATATATATATATATATATATATATATATATATATATATATATATATATATATATATATATATATATATATATATATATATATATATATATATATATATATATATATATATACATATATAAAATGCTTAGTATATCATACTAAATATATCTACAGTTTTTCAATTAAACTTAATTGTATTTTAGTGTTTGAAAGTTACGAACATATAAAATTAACAGCCCCCATTTTGATCAATTAACAGCCCCAATTTTGATCAAACTTTGCTCATTTGGATACTAAAAAAATATTATAAGGTATTTTATAATTATAAATAGTTAGAAAATATATATATATATATATATATATATATATATATATATATAAATTATAATTTATATATGTATATATATATATATATATATATATATATATATATATATATATATATATATATATATATACATATATATATATATATATATATATATATATATATATATATATATATATATATATATATATATATATATATATATATATATATATATATATATATATATATATATATATATATATATATATATATATATGTATATATATATATATATATATATATATATATATATATACATATATAAATTATAATTTGTAGTTATTAAAGTAAATTTGTAGTTAATAAAATAATTTGTAGTTATTAAAAAATTAGAAAAAAATATGAAGTTATTTGTAGTTAAAGAGTAGTATATATATATATATATATATATATATATATATATATATATATATATATATATATATATATATATATATATATTTTCTAACTATTTATAATTATAAAATACCTTATAATATTTTTTTAGTATCCAAATGAGCAAAGTTTGATCAAAATTGGGGCTGTTAATTGATCAAAATGGGGGCTGTTAATTTTATATGTTCGTAACTTTCAAACACTAAAATACAATTAAGTTTAATTGAAAAACTGTAGATATATTTAGTATGATATACTAAGCATTTTATCAAGTCATTGCCATGTTTTGGCAGAGGCAGCTAGCTTGTAGGGGTATTTTTGATCACAATTCATAAAATTTTTTGCAAAACGTTCAGATTTGACCTAAACATAATCATACTTAAATTTAGTTCGAGAAAGACTTTTTCAAATGTTTTTTAAAATTTCTATGGCGGCTACATGTTATTAGAGAAATAACATTCTAATAATATTATTACTCAAAAGTTTGTGAAAATTTATAATGAGATTACCTTGAGCTAGTTTTATTACAAACTATTAACAAATAGTTTATATTAAAAGCAGCGAAATTTTATTTCCAGTGGGTACGGAACGTTGTTGAACATTTTTAGGATATTGTAGGGACTTGTGGCGTCTATTAAACGTTGTATAGATGTCATATGGACGTCTGCGTCCACTTGGGTTGAAACAAATGGTTTACTGAAGCTTCTCTCATCATAAGTAGATGTAAAAGGAAGAGTCAAGTCGAAAATTGTGGAGCATAGACAATATAGGAAAAATTTTTTTAATTGAGGAATATATGATGGCATATATTTCTTAATAAAAAAATAGATCTACAAGTACATTTATAGTTCAGTTGTCAACAGTTACAGTAGTTTTTATACTCCAAACAATGTTAAAAATGCAATTAAAAATCTTAAAAATTGACTGTGTATATTGTGATTATAAGAGATATTGTCGTCTCCGTAAAAACGTTTTTCCTGCCGTAAATGAACAATTTCACAGATGTGGTTGAGGAAAGAAGATTATAGTTACTAGCCATAGAGACATCAACAGTCTGTTAAGAGGCTTTGGTCTTAACCTGTCCAATACAGAACTTCTAATATCGCGTAGTTATTATGCTTTCCCTTTATCACCCGGCAATAAACTACACGTAAAATAAATTATAAAAAAGTAGTCACCAATTAAATTAAAATCAGCTAAAACTAAACGGCTCCAGCAGTTGTAAGCAATAAATGCTAATAACCAGTGCTGGTGTGTTTTTTTCCACAAATTATTGGATCAGACTTCTCGGAACATTCTCCTCCATCAAAATTTAAAACGACTCTTTCTTTTCTTTCAAATTCTAAAACTAGAACGTATCTTTCAGTATTGACACAGCATCAGCTTGCAGGTCTTTGATAGGTTGCGTGAATTTAATTTTTTTGTCATTTATCATGCACTGGACGAAGTTTAAACCAACCATGTTGGAGGCTTCAAACACTTCATTAGGAAAGAAGTTTTTATTTTGTATTGCCTGTGATTGATTGATCATCAGTGAATAGCAAGTTTTTTTCAACAGCCTGATAAAAAGATTTACTTTGTTTCTAAAAAGAGTAGTTGAAATATCCTCTATTTTAAAAAACGAATGTCGGTAATTTTTACTGTCGGTAAATTTTACTTTAAGATACAGAAAAATTATTTTAAGACTGCTCTTCCAACAGCGTCTATTTTGCTAAGAAAACTAATATCATGTTTGCATAACTCAAGACCATAAATAAACATCAGCACAGTTAAAGTACTATATAAATGGACTATTGTTGACGGCTGGCAGTAACTAATCCACTGTCGATTAGAGGTATTGCAACCGATTGAAACTGAGATATACGCTCATTTAAGTTTGTTTTTTGGAATGTTGCAATTTTGTTTATGCTAGTATCATTATCCCATAGAAAACCCAGATGTTTTAATTTATTTTGAGGGAAATCAGAAATTCTGTTTTCTCAGTATTTCCGTTTTCTCAGCTCGATAAAGTTTGCTACTCCGTATGTTTGAAATCTGTTAATCGGTTCTTGCAGACCAGAGATTGTAGGACTCAACAAAATTACATCATTTGCGTATGCAATTGCACCAGGATAAATGCCATTTATTGTTGATCCTACTTTACATTCTGAGACTATTTCATTTAGGTTGCTTTCAGTATAAATGTTATATAAATGCGGCGATAGAATAGACCCTTGTCGCACCCCTTGTGATAGACTGAATTGATTTGAGATAACTCCTTGATAGGATATGTTTGCATTACCAGAAAGATAAAGTGATGAAGTTGGGTGTAATACAGACAACGGAAGTTTTTTTTTTTTTATAGAGCTTTTCAAATAGCAAATCTCAGTTGCAAGTATCAAAAGCTTCATTTGCATCTAAACTGCACATATATAAAGACACGTTATTGTTTTTATTGTGCTTAACAGTTTCGCTTAATAAAAATTCTGCGTGGAGTGTAGAACTATTTTTTTTAAAAAAACAAGTTTATGGGAATGGCTATCTGTTAAACTATTACATATAAGTAGTATTAGATATTCTAGAAGTTCAGTAAAGGAAGGTAAAACACTAATTCCTCGGTAATTATCTGGGTTATTAAGTGATTTTTTATGACTTAATAAGTAGAATAATTGTTGAAGTTGATAGATTGTTTGGTACCTTTCCCTTTGTTAGAATACTGTTATAGAATTTAGCGAGCTGCAATGGTAATTGAACAATGGTAATTGAACTTGTTTTTTTTTGTTTTTTTTGCTTGATTAGATTGCGAACAAGTAAACACGCGCAAGCGCTTTTAAGTTTTAATGGAACGTTAAAAACTGTTCTTTTTTCGGTTAAACTGCTATTAGCACTTTTTATTTCTTGAAATGGCTCAATTTTTTTCCAGTCGCTTTCTCAGCAATCAATACGTAAGATATTTCTTTTCGTTGAAAGTCATATTTGCTAGTGTTTTACATTGCTGATTACAATTACGTGAATGCTTTTAATATACTTAAAAGCATTAACGTAATTTATGCCAAAAGTACGCTATTTAGATAACCTAATTATAGTCTTTAAAGTCAATTTTGATAAATTTAAATGATTTCAGCATTAAAACTAGTTGATTTTTAGTTTCATGTGTATTTAAGCATAAGCAAACACTTTCTTGAAAAATAGGTAAAAGTAAAAAGTGCGGTTTCAATTTTTGCCTAATAATTAGACAATGCCTGATGATTAGAGAAATATATCCCATTTACATTCTTTAAAGTCAGTTTAAAGAATTTAAAAAATTTGAAAAATAAAAACTAGTTGATATTTAGTTAAATTTGTATTTAATCACAAAACACTTTCTTGAACAATAAAGATTTAAGTGCAGTTTAAATTAATGCTTTATATTCAGGCAAATATTTATACATACATACCTACCTAATACATTTCTTAACTTCATTTTTTATAATTAAATGGTCAATATGTAGAGTTTAAATATGCTTACAAGATTAAAAAGTCTTACAAGATTAAAAGAGAAATAAAGATGTATCAAAGCGTTCCAGGGGTGGTTGAGGGAGCGCTTAGCTGCCTTTTCTAAACTTAAAACTTATTATTTTTGTTTAAATGATTACAAATTAGTCTAAAAATAAGTTTTACTTAAAAATATATATATGTTTCGTAAATTGTTATATATATTACAATAATAATAATACTGTAATGTCTGTTTTAAATTGTAAACGAACAGAAACATAATTTGTGGTTGATCTTGTAGTTTTTTTTTTTCAATCAATCAATATATTTTTCACAAAAATAGATACCGTCTACAATATTATTGATGAACAGTTTACAATTTTATTGATGAACAGATAAACAGTAAGCTTAATAGTTATTAAAACAATATATGCACAATAAATAGGGTAAAGCGGGGCGTTAAGCCCCATGTTTTTAAGAACTTTAATTTCTTCTATTCGAAATAAGTAAATAAATATTAAATTCAAACTCAAAATGTTTTTAAGTAATAGACAACACATATTTCTTTAAGTAGAAAAGCTTTAATCAGAAAAATTTATAATCTTACAGTGAAAAAAAAGTTAAAAAATTACAACTAACAATGACTCAAAATTTGAGAAATCGGGGCAATAAGCTCCAGATGTTAAACATATATTTTCACATTGTTTGTAGGCAAATTTCGTCGATCCATTCCATGGCTTCAATATCAGCCCCATCTGGAATTTCTGTGCATTTAACATGATACCAACCATCACATAAGTCACAGCAGACCCACTGTTCTTCGTAAGCTCCATGAATATTACACTTTAGGCAGACAGTGCCGTCCTCCTCATCACAGTCCCTATCATCTCTAGCTAGAAGATTTTTTTTTCTGCTGATCTTTTTTCTTGGAGTGTTATCTTTCTTTGCTGCTTCATCTCTCAGTCGCTTCAAACATTCATCACCTGTTAGGCTTTCTCCGTAGCGAAACCTGGAGACTCTAGCCGACCTGCGATATCCTGAAGTTTGGGCAAATCTAGGCTAAAGTTCTTTGAGAAAAAAGTCTCTAACTTTCCTGATAATGAAGTAAACATTGATGTTTGCAGTCCTGCATGTGCTGAAGTGTCAATGATGTTTGAAGGTCCTGCAATTGCTGAAGCAGGTGTTGAAGCAGTTGCTGAAGATAAATATGATAATTCTGTTGATGATGCAGAAGTTGACATTGATGTTGAATATGATACACATATTAGTGATGTTAATGCATTGTGAGCACTAGTGATGGGAAGTACTTTTGTAGAGCATGGCACAGTTTGAGTGGGCAATGTGGGTTTTTCTGTAGCATTTTTTGTAGACATCATAACTTGAGGACACTGTTTAAAGGAGCTTATGTCAATGGCATCCTTGTTAAATGGAAAAATGCCAGTTCCCTTAAAACCACTTTTGACTTGTTCTATTGTGAATGAACTTTGGAAAAGATTGTGTAGCAGGCCAGGGAAATGCTTTTTTGATACTGGTCCATAGTGCGTTCTTGCATATTTCAATAGCAGGCTTTGTCATTTGCTCTTCACAGGTCGGAAAACTGATGTATCCAGAGGTTGGAGGAGATGGGTTAGATGAGAGGGCAAACGTAGTAGGATGACATTGTTATTTTTTGCTGATTCAATAAGAGGCAAGCTCACATGTGAGGCATGTCCATCGAATATGAGGATTCTTTTGTGGCTTTCAAGATGTTTTTCTTAAGAAAAATATTGTGAAACCAATCCAAAAACTGAGGTGATTCCATCCCGCCCTTTTTACTTGTTGTATAAGCAGCTCCATCAGGGCCACCCTGAACCCACTCAAACCCAAAATTTTTTCCCTTGTACACAACATAAGGTGGCAGTATCTGGCCGCTTGCAGAGCATGCAAAATTTACAGTTATTTGCTTGCGTCCTGAGCCCCACCAATGCTCTGAGTCACTCTAGTAGCACCTTTTTCTGCTAACACAACTTGGGTTTTTGGGTCAGTGACAAAACCTGTTTCATTGCAGTTGAATATTTGACTTGGTAGGCAGATAACTCCAGCATCTTGTAGAGTTTTCTGGACCAGCTGAAACCATTTCTTAATGACTTCAGGGTCTTCAGCCTTGGCTCTCGCATTGCTGAGGTGCTCTGTTTTTCTTGGAACTACTTTCGGATGGCGTTGCAAAAAGCCACACAACCAGTCCCTACTTGGTCGACTATTGATGAAAGGAACATCGATACCATTTTCTTTTACAAATTCCTGTATTATGTCTTTTACCTCCTCTTTACTAAAACCCCAACCCCACTCAGCTAACACAATAAGGCAGTCTGCCAGTTCTTCTTCTTGCTTAGATGTTAAAACAGTTGGCTTCCCTGGATGAGAATTTACTTGTATTTCCCCTCGTACTCTTCTTAAAAGAGCCTTTTTATCAACTCCATAATGCATGAAAGCATGGTTGGCAGACATCTGCTTACATATGATGGAATTGTAGGCATCTATCATTGCTTGGCTTATTGCATACGACTTTCTTCCTTGTTCCTCTCTCTTTTTGTATGTTCGAACCATTCTGCTAAATAAAGGGGCAATAAGCTCCATTAATAAAACTATATTTAAAATAGTATTGAACTATTTCTAAAAATAAATAACTTTTTTCTTTCTAAAAATAAATAACTTTTTTAAAAATAAATAACTGTTTTCCATTTATAATATATCTGTGTAATGTTTTTGAAATTAAAACATTGGTTTTTAATTATCTGATCAATTTTATTTGGTTGTTTTAATCACCATTTTGGCATTTGGGGGCATTAAGTCCCTGCTAATTAAAAAAATAGTTTTTAAAAACTAATTAAACTAATTAATAATCAAAAGAATCAAATTTCTCTTAGAAATGCTTTCTATTCAAAATATTTAATGGAATTTTAGTAATAAAGTGAATTTTAGAGCTATTTATAAACAATTTCTTAGACATTTATCTAACGGCCATTTTACTTTGTTAAAATTTTCCTTAATTTGCTCTAGAAATATTAGTATTTTAACTCATTGATTACATACACAGATAGTTATAAAGATAAAAATAGTACTTACTAAGTTTATATTTACTTGTATTTTTAGTCAAAACAAACGCGCATTTATATGTACTTGTATTTTAAGTCAAAACAAATACGCGCTATTTTAATGGAAGTTTTTCAACAAGTTTGAAGGAAACGGAAAACTAGATGGAAAAATCACTCATCTATAAATTCTAATTAAATATCAATGCCGTTGGTTAGAAGCCCAATTATTGTTGAAAAAGGTTCCCTGATTGGTTAGTTAATATCTATGATGTAAAATTTAATGTTTCTCTCTCTTAATACAATAACGTTTGACATTTTATTTTATCAACGTTGTAAATGGAGCTTAATGCCCCATGGGGCTTAATGCCCCGCTTTACCCTATACTTTAAATAAAAATAATTTAAAAATAAATTTATATATTAATGTAAAAGCTACCTATTTTATTAAATGGAAGTAAATATTTTTTAATTTAGAGCAATAGCAATAATAGCAAAACCTGTCATAAATAGTGCCTTTGCCAAAATTAAAAAATTTGGCAAAGGTACTATTTATGTCAGCAAAATACATACTAAAGTCAGCAAAATACATACTTTTATATGTGTTATTTAGGATTTTATAGTAGGGGCTGTTTTGATTCCTGTTTTATTATACACAGACATAAGTTATATTTTTCTTGTTAATAATAAACAAAAATAAAAAAACAAAAAACTGGAAAATTTTGTTCTCAGAATCACATTTAAAAGTATGGAACTTTTTATGAAGAAGTTTTAAAAAAACTTTTAAAATTTTGATTTAAATTTTTTAAAATTTTAGACTTTTTGAGTTTATTTTTAATCTTTAGATTTTTTTATTTTATAATTTTAGGTTTTTTGAGTTTTTTAACTTAGATAATTATATAAAACATTTTGTGTAAATTTTTTAATGCATATTAATGCTAATTCTTTACTTTTAGGTTCCAACTTTGTTCAAAAGAACGTTCTCAAGTGAAGTGGTATATGTTGCTTTAGATAATAGACTGTTTATAGTTTTTTTCCTTTTATAAACAGTAGGGTGTTGCTTAAAACAACATTTTTGAATATAATCTGCTCTCACCCCCTAAATGTTTTCTATCTAATACAAAAACACTAGGTTTAAATTTTTTTTGAATAAAAAATATTTTAAGGGGTCCCCCAAGACCCTTGAATAATTAATGGATTTCTAATATTTTCAAAAAAAAGTTTTTCAAAAATATGTCAACCTGGTACTCATATGAAGCAAAATTATATAAAAATTTCAAAAATAATATTTATTTCAGAAAATAAAGTTTTAAGGGACACCTTAATAAACAGTATACAGTATTGTATTTTCTGTTTATGAATAGTCTATTTATAGTAGTCTTAGGAGGAGGATATATACATTAGGGTGAAGTGAAAACAACTTTTCCAGCGTTTTTTGGTGTTAAAGATAGCTAACTTCCAGATATGAAGCAAACTTTAAACATTCATGTTATATACGTCAAATAGGGATGCTTTGCAAAAATTGCAATGATTGGGGCCCAGGAACAAAAATGCCCCCAAATTTGAGGGCAACTAGTTTGCAACATATTTTTTTTACTTTTCTTAACTCAATTAGAATTCATTGTTAGATTTCAAATTTTGTGAAATCAGGCTTGTGGAGCCGGAGCCGGAGAGCCACTGTTTTTTGGTGAAGCCGCAAAAATCGAGCGGCTTTTTTACTGTTGTCAAACTTTGTTCATTTATTGTTTAACTGATTTGTTTTTTTTAACTTGAATTATTTATTGAGTTTCTATTTTTTTCATATATTTTTTCTAACATTTATGGTCTTGCCAAAACGTAATAAAAATATTTTAACAATTTTGTGCTCAACAAAAAACTATCCTTTAATAGTATTTCTTAATATACTTTATTAAAAAAAGAAGTAAATTATTTATGAAAACATTACAGTAGTGCATAAATTGCTTTATATTGTATTTTTATACTGATACTATGATTTTAAGTATTTGATGCACGATTTAATGATCAAAGGTTATTCTCATCTTTTAAATTATACTAAAGCATGAGATCCTTAAATTTGGAACGATGAATTTTGTTTTAAAACTTGTCACTAACACATTACTAAATTTTTTTTTTTTGCATAAATACATTAAGTAATTACAGTATTAATTAACAACATCAACAAACAAGTCGAAATGTTTCACTTAATTAAAATTAAATGGAAAAAATTCTGCACAACTATCTACAAAATCCTTCTGCATCGTTACTTTCAATTGCTAAATGATCTTATCTAGCACAACTATTGTTTATATGGTCATAAAACAATACAAGAGCTCTCTATCGAACAAGCAAAAGGATCTGGAAGAAAGAGTGGCTTTAAGGATAAGAAAGCAGCAATTAGTATTCGACGATCATTCACACAAAATCCCAGCTTATTGAACAGAGAACAACCCAAAAGGGATCGTCCATAAATTGCATAACGTAATATTAAACTTATAGACAAAAGACAAAGGATTAACAGTTTTCCATCGCAGAGCTTTTAATTAAACGAAGAATATAAACCTGTGGAAACTACCGTGCCAAAGAGCAAAATGATCTCCTACTTATATTTTTAAAACAAGTTTTGTGTTGCGTAATTTATGGGCGATCCCAAAGGTATAAAGTTTCAGAGGACTCTGTGAGGACATAAGAAAGACATCTTTTAAACATCTTTTGAATATTTTCAATGTCTTTTGAACGTTTTGGATGTCTTTGGGACGTTCAAAAGATGTCTTTTTTAGATACAATGCCTCTGGGTAAAATTAGAACTAAAATTTGAACTAAAAAACTATAGCTTTGGGTAAATAATATATAGAAAAAAATTTTTATTTACTTAAAACATTTTTCTTTTTAAATATTTTTATTTTTAAATATTTTAGCCGGAGCCGTAAAACGTTATTTAGCTTTATGTAGAGTGTCTTTTAGCTTTACTTATTTTTAAAAATATCAAATATGAGAAAATCATTGTAAGAAATGCGCTCATAAGAAACAGGCTCTACTTATAGTATCATCATATAATCTAATCCTCAAAGTACTGCATATATAGTCAGCAGCCGAAAAAGCTCAATCGGCCTCTAAGCTTGTTGGTAAACATGGTCATCAAGTAATTATGAGCTATATCTAGAAACTTGTCTCTTACTCCATTTCTTTCATAGGCAGACATTTCCTGCTTCAATAGTTTATCAAAGTCTAAAGAATCTAAATTTGGTATCTCCTTTACAATTTCTATCCAGCTTTTCTTGTCTTTCTGTATATGATTTTCCGAATCTTTTTTCAGCGATAGGATTGTATGAGTAAGTATTTGGAAATTGTTAATAGAATCTACAGCTTCTTTTTCTTCAAGTTCATTTTCTTCATCTTTATTTCTTTCAATTGTATAAACTCTATTTATATTTTTTTTATTTCTTGACGCATAACGGTGCTCTTTGGCATTGAAAAAGTATTTTCATTTTTTTAAATTTCTTGTTCATATTTTTTAGGATTTTGTAAGTAAACCAGTAGTCCATTTAAATCCTTATTACGACGTTGTGTAAACCTCTCATGAAGTGCCGTGGCTAAATCAATGCTCAAAAGTGATGATTGCTTTTGTAATTTATCTAGCATAAATTGAAAAGTTGTTTTCACAGTGACAAGGTTCAATTCTCTCCTGCATAATAGTATGAAACCAAGTTTTAGTGGTGCCAGGCAAATAATTAAGTCATTGATTTGGGATCATTCTTCTTGGGTGAAACGAATTTCTGACCCAACATCAGTTCAGGCTTTGTCAATACACACTTTTAGTCTATGAAATCTTTCTAACATATCAAACATACTGTTCCACCTAGTTTTAGAATCAAAAATCAACTTGAGCTTTTTGCTGTGTTCATGTAGGATATACTTATGTAAATATGTATCATTTTTGACAGGAGAGTTTGAAAATAAATATTTTCACAACCTTTCTCACTTTTTTTATGAGATCTTTGTAATTGCTAACCAATTCAGCAGATGGTTGGGCCAAAATTATTGTCAAACCATATTCTTTATTTATAACTTCATCATCATCAGTGTTCTTATATTTATCTTGCAATTTTCATTTGTAGTAAACCATTCTTCGACTTTGTTGTTTTTCTTGTATAAGATATCAATAACTGCAAGTTGTATTCCATGAGAATAAAATGGTTGATAATAGCAAGACGTCATTTTACTGACTTTCACCATCACACTTGCTCCATCAGTGGTCATGGCGATAATGTCTTTTTGGAGGTCGATTTTGAAGCTATTTAGCCCTCCTGCAACTAACTTGACACAATATTGTGCATTACACGATCCATGGATCTGAATCAATCCAAAATTAAAGTGTTTCTCCTCCACATGTACATTTAAGTTAAGTTTTCTCTGACTATTTTGTGATGTCCATTCGTCAAACGTTATTGAAAACTTTTGATTTTGCTTTTTTCGTGATATAAATTTTTGCATTATATCTGCTTTTACAGAATCTGAAAATTTTACTACCATTGATCTTATAGTATTAGGTGAAGCAGGGAGCCGGAAACCACTCTTTGAAAACAAATACCACAAATCTGAAGATGTTCATAAACTATTAAATGTAAATCCATCTTTAGCAACCATGCGTGATTTTTTCCATAGAAATATCTTTTATGAAAAATGTGTCTATTGTTCTGACCTATTTTGATAGAAATACTTCTTTGTCTTCACAGTCGATGTATATTTAAACTCTAGTTCAACTGATTCATGCTGTTTTGAAGTTGAAGCTCCGTTGTTTAATTTTAATGTTTAATGTTTTTAATGTTTGATTTTAAACCTGATTTTTTATGTTTAATTTTAATGTTTAATGTTTTTAATGTTTGATTTTAAATTGATTTTTAATGTTTGATTTAAATGTGTTTAATGTTTGATTTTAAATCGGTGCCATGTTTAGTTTTTAAATGGAATAATAACCCTTTTGTTAATCTTTGACTAATTTTTAAAATAGCCGTACATAACATGCACTTTGCATTTTCTTCTTTATCACTTTTTTTAAAATAATTCCATATAGTTTTAATTTGTGACATGCTTAGTAGGTACTTTTGTTTTAAAATCTTGATGTAAATAATTTTTGAACTCTTTTTAAAAAGTAGTGCGCTATATTTATCATCACGCACTCATGTTTTCAATTTCATGTTTTCAACATGCTCATTAGCAAAAATTTCAACATAATCATTAACAAAACAAAAAAAATTTCAACAAGTTTCTCAGTATACATTTCATTATGCACTTTATGACTATTTTATGACTATTAACAAAGCAAAAAAATTTTTTTTGTGATTCTTGAAAGAGTTTCTCAGTTTACATTTCATTGTGCATTTTATGACTAGTAAACTTTTAAATGGATTTGTTACGCAAATACATTAAATACTTTCATTTGATATCTTTTTCGTCTTTTTTGTTTGAAGAACTGTTTTTTTTTTTTTATATAAAAGCAATAATATTAAAACTCCGCAAATCCTGCGGATCCTGCAATAGTTTTTGTGTGATCTAGCATGAGCTAAAATAATTTGGGATCTTGCGGGATTGCAATCCCTAGTTTAGATTCCCCTCAATTTGAGGTCACAATTTTTATGTTGCTATTATTTTTGAACGATAAGAGATTAATTCATAAAATATGAAATTTAATGATGAATTCTAATTGAGTTGAGAAAAGTAAAAAAAAAAAAATGTTGCAAACTAGTTGCCCTCAAATTTGAGGTAGGGGGATAATTTGCCTGGAGGATTTTTGGTCCCGGGCCCCAATCATTGCAATTTTTTGCAAAGTATCCCTATTTGATGTAAGTATAAACAAATGAATGTTTAAAGTTTGCTCTATGTCTGGAAGTTGTCTCTAACAACACAAAACACTTGATCCGCCACTGATTTAATATTTATTAATTTAAATAATAATTATTAGTATCATTTCTTTCAAATGGATTTATATTAGTTTATAAACAGGTTATTTTAAGAGAGTTTTAGAATTAAACAGGTGCATATAATACAAAATATTTACATTTATAGAGCAAAGATTGTACTAATTAGTGTTATAATGTGCCTTGGTATTAAATATTGGTATATTCTTCCTAGATTGTAGACGGACATGTATTATACCATCTCTATTTATCTTGCCACAAACTGATGCGGAAACTTCTGTCACCATCTTAACATAACGTTCCACTGCTTGCGTGTGGCACGGTAACTTATCCAATAGATCAGATAGTAGAATGCGATGCTCTTTTACTATCTCCAGCTTTATTAATGGTGGCTCCAACAGCTGCAAATTACTCCAATTAATCATCTCCCAAGTATTATTTGCCATAAAATTCAGAGTAGGAACTTTGAAATGACGCACACTTGATTGGTTAGCTTTCATAATTCTTTTCTAGCTCTCTGTATACGCCTAACACCTAATTCTTGGATATGTGGCTGATCATCTGATACCATTACCAGAAGAATATTCTCTTGATGATTGAAGAATGCATTCGTTTGAATTACTTTGTCTACTACTTTACGTAATGGGGCTGGCAAATATTGTATTTTGCAACAGATGCCTGCTGCCATGAAAAATAAAAGACTCTTTCCTGATGATGAACTACATAGGGGCATAAACTCGCATAATAAACGTCAATAAAATTACTAAATTTGACGACGGATTGCTGGTAGAAATATATATTTTGAGGATCCTATTGGCAGTGGTGAGCCACCTAGAATGAGCCAGTTTCCCAGGGCTGCGCTTCTACAGGTTGGTAGAACAAATACCACTTAATACCGTGTTTCCTATGTTTACATTTGTTCCATCACAGCCCAGCACTTGCAAGTTATCCAAAATAATATTGTGCTCTTTAGAATACTGTATAATTGGAAATTTTAGTGATTCAGCTGTTCCCCTAAGAGGAGTGCAGTGTCCCAAGTAACCTCCTCCGGGTTCCTGAATCAAGGATATGTTCTCCTCCATCACTATAGTTCTCTTATTACTGTCAAATTTGAGTGTTCGGTCTTTTTTGCCATCAAAGTACAACGCCTTTACTAGGATTTCACCAACTTTCTGGTTATCTCTTGTTTTTATGCGCTCATTCCTGATCTTGCTGCAGTCATTAACTTATGTTTTGTTATCATTTGAAATAATGCCAATATCCTCAAGTACAGCTTTACAGAGTACAGAGTCCATGGCGGTCACAGGCTAATGAAAGAGAAAGGGAGAGACAATCGCATCTGCTTTGAAGATGATGGTGTTGATGCCTCAGTGTTTTCAACGATAGCTGGCCGTTTCAAAGTAATAGGTTTGGTAGAAATGAAAGAATCTAATGATACTGCATAATTAAGGTTTAAGCTCTGTTTGCTTTGGATATTCTGCAGTTTTACTGTAGTTTTTGTCTATTGAATCTATAGCCATTTTGCGTTCACTCCTTTGATCTTCCAGGAAAGGGTGCTCCATAGCTGGTACCATATTAACTTTGGCACAGCATCATTTCTTTAGATCTTTGCCTTGGCAAGCAGATATATCAAACCGTTTTGCTAGTTTTTCCTTGTAGAACTGAAATTTGTTTTTTCTATTTTTCCTGTTTGTTGGAATTTTTTGCAGCTTCATGTTGTGCCCATAAAGGTTAAAAACTCTCGTTGTCAAAGATGGAATTGATGACACAGTTGGTATGTTACATTTCTCCAAATTCTTAAGAACTCTATTGCGGTCGAACCTGCTTCATTCTTTTTGTTGGTATTCCCAGCAGGTTTCTGTAAATTTATAATATAGTCCTGTTGGCAGTTGCACATCAGAGAGTGGCTTTGAATACCCAAAGAATGGATGATCTGTTTTAGATCTTAACATTTTATTTACTGAAATTTAAAACAAAATTCAAAGTATATAAATGGTGATAATTATTATTACTGACTAAATGATAACAAGTATTATAGATATTATAATTAATATTATTATTTACTAATTGAATACTAACCTTTAAAAATATGGTTAGGGGAAAGTAGTAGAGCGTGGATTTTATTATATGCTAAATATTCACTTTTTTATTTCAAAAAATATCTTTTAAATGAGTTAAAAGTATTACAATAACCTTTTCAATGCAAAAGTGAGTATTTTGGTCATAATACTTATGGATAATACAAAATACATAATATATTTTAACTTCAAAGCTTCTTCAAAAAAAATATTTTAAAAACTTTAAGTTTGTGCTTTCAATAATAAGTAATATTGGTCAAAAATTAGTGCTGGGGGTAATTCTTGTCCAATTTTGCTCATCTTGGTCTCATTTTTTTAGTTTCCTACAATTATTATAGAAATCAAGGAGAAAATATGAATTTCTAAAAAAACGTTGTTTTCACTCCACCCTAATATACATACATTTTGCATGTATACAAATACATACATGCATATAAAAATAAATACATACATTATTTTAATTTAGTTGTTAATTTAAATTTTAAGGTTTTTGAATGCAGTTTTCGATAATGAGATATTATATAATCAGAAGTGATGTATCCAGAAGTTATTTGACACCGATATATGAATTTTCTGGATACCTTTTGAGGTCTTATTTTTTTAACGTGCTTTATTCAATAACCACAATGCTATGCTAACCTGTTGACAAGGGAGTATATTAAGTATAAAAATATACTCATAGGATGTTTGTCAAATATACTTTAAACAACCCTTGGAACTATGGTCTGCATTTGGCAATGCCGACCTAACTGTTGACCTGAAAGTGCTTGAGGTCAGCAAAAAATTACTGACCTCGTTTCTATGTTTTATGGTCAGACCTTTGTATCAAATAATTTTTGCCGACCTGATGCCGACCTCAAAAAGATTAAATTCAGCAAATTATTGCCGACCTCATTTTTCCTAATTCTGAGGGTTGCTTTAAAACATACTTTATTATAGAAAAGAGGATTGTTTACAATGTATTTTTAGACCTTGTCTAGAAGAAAAAAAGCATCATTAGAAAAACCAGCTCAAATATGACAACAGTATTCTATTCAGGGGTGAATAAGAGGTTTCTAGAGTTAGAAAATGGAAATGGAATAAGATTATGGTGAGTACAATAAAGAGAAGCAAGCTCAGCAGATGCTTACTTAACAATCGATTGTGTATATGGTTTCCATGAAAAATCAGTAATGTATGATAATTCAAGAAGATCTAAAGAAGATGATTCGGTGAAAGGATTGCAATTTATTAATATAGGAATGTCGACAGTATATCAATAGTTGTTTGCAGTAAATAACTGAGTTTTGTTGGAGTTTAAAATTCACAAGCCACTTCAAGCCAAAGACTGTTTTTTTATGTGCTTTTGTTTAACACCACTTTACTTTATAGCCTTTCTCTATGTTCTATATTGCTCTCCTTCATCTCAAAACTGTGAGACTTATTTGTCACTCTTTTTGGTGTTATTTCTGATCAAATTGATCAAGCCCTTTTTCTTTATTATTTAAGCCAATATTGTTGTTGCTGGTGACTTTAATGCTCATCACACTGAATGACTTGGCTCAAGTGTCAATGACCCAACAGGTGTTAAGGCCCACAAATTTTGCCTTTCTCAATCTCTAACACAAGTAATCAACTTTCCAACTCGCTTTCCAGATAATCCAACTCATTTACTTTCTCTACTCAACTTATGTCTTGTTTCTGATCCTAGTCATTGCTCAGTTTCTCCACATTCACCCTTTAATGTTTCTGATCACAGTTTGGCCTCTCTAAAACTATTATCTCATTCTTCTTCATCCTCAGAATCCCCCTTTCATTGTACCTCTACCTACAACTACCTTTAAACTGACTGGGACTCTTTCTATAATTTTCTTTGTGATTTCTTTGAATCATGACGATTCCAAGTCAAGCCTCACTTTTCTTCATGGTTTTCCTCTTAATGTGCTGCTACAATTTCCAATCGTAACTATTACTTTCTTATCTATCACCAAAACAAAAAACAGACATCTGTTTAATATTGTTAAATAACTCTCTGCAAAATACGGATACCTTTGTTTATGGGATTTGGAGGCAACAGATTGTCAAGATAAACAAACAACAATAAGAAAAACCTAAAAATGTTATATACAAATACGACCTCGTTAAATAAAAAAACTTAATGAACTTTCAGTATTAGCACAGTTAAATAAAATAGATGTTATAATGGTGACAGAAACATGGTTTTATGATGAATCGATGTCAAACCTGGATGGTTATAATATTTTTAGAAAGGACAGAATTAAGGGACAAGGTGGTGGAGTTTGTATCTATACACAAAAAGTTCTTATAACTTTTGAAATTAAGTCTATTGAACTATCTTATCCAGATATGGAACAAATATGGTGTGGACTCAAATATGAATTTGAAAAAGTATTAGTTAATTGTGTCTACAGACCTCCTAACTCAGCAAACAGTTCAAACCTTTGTAAATGTATTCTAGAGGCTAAATGTGTTTTTGATAATAGTGCTTTTACAAGTTTTATGTTGACCGGAGACTTTAAATATCTAAATATAAAATGGTTGATGATATCTTCATTGGTACATGTTCAGATCTAAATAGTTCAGAATTTTATTTCACAGAAACTATAAATGACTGCTTTTTGTCACAAAATGTATTTTTCCAACATTTCAAAAGTAGAATAAAGATTCGACTAACATTCTTGATCTTATATTTACAGAAAATTCAAATCGTGTTTCTGAGCTTACATTAAATCTTCCTTTAAGTAAAATTATCCATGCACATTTGATATTGACTTGGAACTACTTGAGAAACACTAAAAATATCAATAAAAATTTTTTTTTCAAGTTAAATATATAAAAAGGTGATTATGTTAAAATGATAAAATATTTTAGTTTAATTAATTGGAAAACAGTATTTGGGGATAGAAATATCAATCGGTGTTATGATAAATTTTTAGAATTATATACAGTGGTCTGTAACAAGTTTATCCATCATTCTAAAAAATACCGACAACCACGACAAGCTTGGATTACATCTGATATAAAGAAACTAATTAATGAAAAAAAAAAAAAATGGTCCAAGTTTATTGCATCAGGCAGAAATAATCTCAAATTGTTAGCAAAATGTAAACTTATTAAAACTAAGACTCAACATTCTATTGAATTAGCTTTAAAATAATTTGAACATGACTTAGCTAAAAGTTCTAAATCAGATCCTAGGAGATTTTATGCATACGTGAACAGCAAACAAAAATATAAAGAAGGAATTTGCACTTTAAAGTTTCCAGATAAAACTGTGAGTGATAACCTTTTAGACATTACAAATTTGTTAAACACATATATTCAATCTGTATTTACTGAAGACAATAACAAAGCCTTACCAAGTTTTGATCCTGTTACTCATGTTCACTGTGAAAATGATATAAACAAAATAATCAGTTTAAAAGAAATTCTTATACAATTAAAATCATTGGATAAATACAAATCCTGTGGGAACAATGGAATCCATCCGTATGTACTGAGTACCTGTTCTTTAAGTCTGAGTATTCCTATTGAACATATTTTTAAGCTATCACTTAAATGGGTAGTGGTACCAAAAGCCTGGACTCAAACATAGTTCCGATTTTTAAAAATCACGATGAGCTTGATCCTTCCAACAATCTGTTTTTCTTTTGTCAGTTATATGCAAAATTTTAGAAAGGATATTTAAAAAAACCATCATTCGGCATCTTTTAGACAATAATTTGATAAATAAGAATCAGCTTGGTTTTTTACCAGGTAAATCTTGCTTTACAAATTTACTTGAAAGCCAAGATATTGTAACTCCAGCAGTGGATCAAAATTATCCTATTGATATACTTTTTACTGACTTTTCTAAAGCATTTGACAGAGTTCACCATAGAAAATTTTTATTAAAAAGTGAAATGTACGGTATAAAGGGATTTATTCTTAAATGGATTGAGTCTTTTTTATCAAAAAGAAGACAAAGAGTTGTTCTTGAAGATATTGCTTCTTAGTAGCTTAATGTTTTAAGTGGTGTACCACAAGGCTCTGTTCTAAAAAATAATTGCAAGCTCTATGCTGATGATTGCAATGTTTTCCACATAACCCGTGATAACAGTAGTAATGATCTACAGGATGACATAAATTCTATTTTTAATTGGTGCAATGATTGGAGTATGCAACTAAATATAGAAAAATGTAAAATAATGCATGTCAATAAAAGTAATAAATTAAATAAAAATATCAATAAATATTACACTTCTGATTATCAATTGAGTACGGTGGATTGTGTAAATGATCTTGGTATCATGTTTAAAAGCGATCTGAAATATGGTCATCATATATCTGCGTGTGTTTCTAAAGCAAATAGAATTTTAGGTCTTATCCGACACACGTTTTCATTTTTAAATGCTGGTATACTTAAATTGTTATATGTTTCGCCTAGTAAGCACACATCTAGAATATGCGTCTTCTATTTGGAATCCACCTTTAAAAACAAAACTAATTTCAGGATATTCAGAGCTTCTTTATGAGGAAAGATTAAATAGACTTAATTTAACAACCTTATCTAAGAGAAGAGAAAGCGATTTAATTAACTTTAACCAGCTGTATTTAATTTAATTAACCAGCTGTAAGTTTTCGTGGCTATATCCACAATCATAGATATACTTCTGAGACCTGTAGACACTTGAGTAGTAGGAATTTTTTTTCCGATTGTGTTATTCCAATTTGGAACAATTTACTGTTTGATGTTGAACTTAATAAGTCAGTGTTAAACTTTAAAAAAAGTCTTAATGAACTTTATTATGTGAACTAAATTTTTAAATTGTAGTTTTTAAATTTGCTGCTAAAGTGGATTACCACTCAGTGAGCATTTGCTCATGGCAGCAATTAAATAAATAAATAAAAACCATAGTACAAAGGTTTTTTATAATGCCAAAGCCCTATACTACTCAGGTCACGAAATCTTGTATTTCATCTCAAAAATTAGGCTCTCTTGACTTCTTAAGAGCAATCAAACTCTACAGTCCCACTAGTGCAAACATTTAATCTCTCATCTTGAATCTAATAATATACTTTCTGATCACCAATATGGATTTTGGTCTTCTTATTCTGCTGCTGATTTGTTAATGGTAACAACTGATAGGTTTTAAGAAGCATTAGATAGATGTGGGTAGGTTAAGGTTATCGCTCTCAGCATTTCTAAAGCCTTTGATGATCCTTGGCATGCTGGTCTTCTCCATAAGCTTTTTTCTTACAGTTTACCAGGTAACATTTCTAAGATCATTGAATCCATCCGTACCCTTTGTAGTATAAAAGTTGTCTTCCATGTACAACACTCTGCTTCATATCCTGTAACTTCAAGGGTTCTTCAAGGGTTCTTCAAGGTTCTATCCTATAGAAGTTATCCTATAGAAGGATAACTTCTATACTCTCTTTATTTTACATTACTAATCTCCCAGGAATTCTCACATCTAAGGTGGCATTGTTTGCTGATGATGCTACCATTTATTTTTATCTCAATAAGAAGCCAATACTTTCTGATTGCTTGGAGGAGGAATTTGAGCTTGAAAAAGATCTTACTTCTGCTACAGCATAAGGCTCTCAGTGGCTGGTAAATTTCAACTCAGATAAAACCTTTTTTTTTTTCAGCTAATCGTTATCGCAATAATCTAAATCTTCCTATATTTATGAATGGTAGTTTACTTGATAGTCATCTACCCTTTATCTTATCGGATTAACTCTTACTTCCCATCTTTCTTGGAAACCATATATAGACCATATATAATCAATTGCAAAATTAGTATCTGCTAAGGTTGCATCTTTTTAACATGCTCTCCTACTTTCTTACTCAGGATTCTTTATCTCTATAAATCTCAAATCCATCCTTGTATGGAATACTGTTGCCATATCTGGGGCAAATCTTCTAACGATGCTCTTTCTCTTTTAGACAAGTTGCAATTGTAATTGTAGTTGGTTCTGCTCTTGCAGCCAACCTCCAACATTATCACATCTTTGTAATGTAGCTTCTCTTTCCCTATTCTATAAATACTATAATGGGCATTGCTCTAAAGAGCTAGCATCTCTTATGCCATCTACTGAAATTCATTTTTGTGTTACTCGTCATTCAATCAAGTCTCATCCTTTTATTGTCCCTAAGCAAGTAACTAAATGCAGTAGTGGTGTAGTGGTAGAGCCCTTGCTTCATAAGCTAGAGTTTCTGAGTTTGATCCCCACCACGTCCCTGTTAGTACCGCGCTCAACTTGTTTCTCTGCACAGTGGCCTTGTTAGTCAAGGTTCATGTTTCAGAGTTATAGAGTTGAGAAAGGATTATAACCACAATTAAGTAGCTTCTTAGTCTGTAGTGGCCTTCTCGGCCTTGGGGGAGGGGGGAGGGGGTAGGTTAACAAAAAAAAAAAGTGATCCAAAAGTTCTCATTTGTTTAGTTTTTTTCTTTGAACATCAGTTCTTAGGAATTTGTGCCCTTTATCTTGTTTTCCTGATTCATATAATTTTTAATCTTTTAAGTCATCTCTTAGTCGTTATCCTGCTTTATAAACTTCATCTTTTCTTATCCAGTAACTAGTAGTGGTTACTTGCAGCTCTAGTAGTGGTTACTTGCAGCTTTAGTGGAAGTGAAAATGTTGGAGGAAAAAGAAAAAAAAAATAACAAAGCAAAAATACTGTCAAAAAAAAAAACAAAAGCTGCCTGGATATGTCACTGGTCTGTTTAAAATAAAATTTGCAATTGCAAACAATATTAATCATTAAACTTATAGTGTATGAAAATGAGAATAGAGTTAATCATTTTGAAAAAATATTGTTAGAGTTGTTCTTAAAAATAAGCTTAGAGTTAGTTGCTCAGATTGTAGCTATTACAAAACTTGTTTAACGTATTTATTAAAAAGATTTTTTAACAATAACTTGATATTTATTGATATCTAAGTTGATTAACTCCAGTTACATTTCAAATTAATTTTTATATTAAATAGGTTATGTACATTGTTAATGGTGTAGGTAAAATATAAGTACAGTGTAAATAATGTAGATAATATGTAAATATAGGGTGGGCTAAAAGTTACAACATCATTTAAAACTCAAATTTCTACAGTTAATTATTTTTTACAAATTTTATTTTAGTTTTTAAAAATGTGATCCTTTGAAAATAAATGTGAGGAAAAGTCAGTAAACCACCATTTAAACAGATTATGCATTTCAAAGCCTGCTAATGATTTACATTATTTGCATTTATATCTAAGGAGGTCACAGGACAAAATTTTGCATGGACACTAAAGCTTCAAACGGCTTTCACAGTAAACTTAAGGGCAGTCCAAGCAGTTAGAGTTGAACAAGCATGGCAAAAAAATTCTACATTTCTAATGTAATCACAACATATTTTGTTTTGACAACTTGGCCACAGCGCTTTGTATGTTTTGATAAGTAACAAACCACAAAAAGAGAAGCAAAATCTTAACGAATAATAAAACAATTAAAAGATAAACCGTTAATAATAGAAACATAAATGTATTTTATTAAATTTTGAAGCATCTCAATATATTAAAGTTAATAATTTTTTTAATATTACTACCTTAGTATTGCGTTTTGGATGATTAAATACTATATTAATGAGGTCGCATCTGTTTATGCAGCGTTGGAGGATGGCTCAAATGCTTAATTTGATTAGTAGAAAATATCAAAGTTTTCAATTTTTAATAATTAAGTAATAAATTTTTAATAATTAAGTAATAAAGCTTGGATTGAATAACTTTGAAACTTAAATCTTTTTTAAACTCCATGAAGTGAAACACTTTAATTAAAATAAAATTTTATGCTTTTACTTTTTCTGGTTTATCTTTTATTTTTTTTTAGTTTATCTTTGTATATTTTTTTTTTTTTTTTTAGTTTTTCTTTTTCTTTTCAGTTTGTGGTTTACTTTTTATTTAAGTTTAAGATTACATTTGTTTATTCAGCGCATTTTTTTAATGCACTATATTTTCCAAATTGTGAAGAGCCATAGCCAAGTTGTCAAGACAAAATATTATCTGCATGGTTATATAAGGCATGTAACCACACGCCTTTCTTGCTTGTTGTCAACATTACCAGTGCAGTCTACATTCTACATTATTAATGTCAACATCATCAATGGAATTGAATTAGTGTGGCAAAAAAGCTAATTTGATGTATGTATCATTACTAATGTAGTTAACATCACCAATGCAGTCTGCGTCTTACATTACTAATGTAGTCAACATGACCAATGCAGTCTGCGTCCTACATTTCTAATGTAGTCAACATCACCAATGCAGTCTGCATTCAATTATATATTTTTGTTTAACCAGTTGTTCTTAAATAATTTTTTAACGAAATTTCAACAAACAATTTAATTTTTGCTTTTTTTTTTGTTGTTGACCTTCTACTTCAATTTTAAATATTTAAAAAAAAAAAAAAAAACTAGAAATCTTTGCAGCGTATTCTTTGTGTGTAAAGTTATGCAACTTTATGTTAAAATTTATGCAATTTAAATTTTGATTAGGTAACTTTGAATTAAAATGATTTAAAGATGCGTTTAAACAAAAATAAGTCTTAATGAGTGTAAATTTGTTTTGATTTACTTTGTTAGAAAATACTTTTTTTTTTTAAACATCTTCACTTCCAACAAGGCTGCAAGCAACCACTAATAAGAGTTGAAAGTTACTGGAAGAGAAAAGATGAAGATTCTAGAGCAAGATAACATTTGAGAGACAACTTAAAAGATTGCAAATTGTATAAATTAGGAAAGCAAGATGAAGGAAGCGTATTCCAAAGAACTGATCTTTGAAAAAAAAAATAGGCGAATAAGAGTTTTTGGAGTACTTAGAAACAGTCACAGAAAAAGGATGAGACTTAATTGAATGGCGAGTAACTCGAGAATGAATTTTAGTAGATGGCACAAGAGACACTAGCTCTTTAGAGCAGTGCTGATTATAGTATTTGTAGAAACAAGAAAGAGAAGCAACATTGCGACGATGTGATAATGGTTGAAGTTTGGCTGCAAGAGCAAGAGCAACTATGTTTACAATGCGTTTTTGCACCTTGTCTAAAAGAGAAAGGGCATCATTAGAAGATCCGCCCCAGATATGGCAGCAGTATTTTATACAAGGTTGGATTTGAGATTTATAGAGATAGAGAATAGAATCAGGAATTATCTTGTTCCGGATATTTCCGGAATTCCGGATATATTTTTTGAACTTTTAGTTTTTCCGGATATCTAAAACATTTTCAATACATGCAAGTTGAGGTATATCTTTTTGTAATATATTGGTTTTTTAAAGCTTTTTCACTCATCACTCATATTAAAATAATGAAAAAGTGTCAAAAAAAAAAAATAGAAAAAGCTTTGCTAAAAGCAAAATTAAAAAGAAAATAAGGAAAAACAAATTCTGGATTTTTTCCGGATATTTTATTCAAACAATTTTCCGGATTTTTAAAATATGACTAGGATGATCTATGTAGAATCCAGAGTTAAAAAGTGTCGAGCTCGATAAATTGATGTAACAGATTTGATATATGGTTTCCAAAAAAAATTGGAAGTAAGAGTTAATCCTAGAAGATGAAAGGTAGATGACTCATCGAGTACATCACCGTTCATAAATATAGGAAGGTCTAAATTATTGCGATAACGATTGGCTGAAAAAAATTGAGTTTTATCTGAATTAAAGATCACCAGTCACTGTGAGCCCCATGCTGTAGAAGAAGTGAGATCCTTTCAGAGAGTGTTGGCAATCAGAGAGTGTTGGCTTCTTATCATGACAAGAATAAATGGTAGTATCATCAGCGAACAATGCCACCTTAGATGTGAGAATATCTGGAAGATTGTTAATGTAAATTAAAGAAATTATAGGGCCAAGGATTGAATCTTGAGGAACCCCTGAGGTTATAATACAGTATAAAAAGAAGAGTGCTGTCCATTGAGGACAACTTTTATACTGCGATTGGAAAGGATTCAATAATCTTAAAGATGCTTCCAGATATACCATAAGAAGAAAGCTTATGGAGAAGAACAGCATGCCAAATTTTATCAAAAGCTTTAGAAATGTCTAGAGCCATGGCCTTAACTTCTCCACCTTTATCTAATGCACGATAAAACCTATAGGTTGTTACTGTTAGCAAATCAGCTGTAGAACGAGAAGATCAAAATCCCTATTGATCACAAAGTAAGTTGTTAGATTCAAGATGAGAGATTAAGTGTTTGTTAATTAAAGATTCAAAAACCTTGCTTATGATAGGAAGAAGACTAATGGGACAGAAGTTAGACGAATCAGATTGCTCTCCAGAATATTTGTACGAATACGAATGTCAAGCAATAGATCAACCTGTTTGATTGCTAAATCATGTAGAACGCAACTAGTGGAATCAAGAGATGATATTGATGAAAAGTCCTGAGTAAACAATTCAGTTTTTTCTTTAGGTGAGGTGAAAAAGTCTGAACCATACAAAAGAAGTGGAATTACAGATTTGCCTTTAGTATTGATACTATTAAAGATTCTCCAGACATCATGAGAGCCTAATATTTGTGATGAAGTATGAGATTTCATGACCTGAAAATAGCGGGCTTTGGCGTTAGACAAAACCTTTTTACAATGGTTTCTAGCAGTAATAAAGAGATATCTGTTTTCTGGAGAATTGTTTTGCTGATAGATATGGAAGTAACAATTTCAATTGGCAATTGCAGCAGCATAATGTGAGGAAAATCATGGAGAAGAGTGAGGCTTGACCTGGAATCGTTGAGAGAGAATAAAAGATTCCACGCCAGTCTGAATCCACAAAGTTATGTAAGAAGGATATTTGTCAACAGGAAGAGGAAAAATTTCTATTCAAGGGCCATCAAGAAGAAAATCATGGAAAGAGTCCCTGTCAGCTTTAAGGTAGTTGTAAGAGGTACAATGATAGGGGGGTTCTGACGATGAAGAAGAATGAGATAATAGTTTTAAAGAGATCAAACTGTGATCAGAGGCACCTAAGGGTGAACATGGAGAAATTGAGCACTGACTAGGATCAGAAACAAGATATAAGTTGAGTATAGAAGGTAAATGATTGAGGTTGTCTGGAAAACGAGTTGAAAAGTTGACTATTTGTGTTAGAGCTTGAGAAAGGCAGAAGTTGTGGGCTTTAATGCCTGCACAGTCACTGACACTAGTGTCAAGCCATTTAGTGTGATGGGCATTAAAGTCACTGACAACAACAATATTGGCTGATGGATAAAGAGAAGAGCTTGGTCAATATGATCAGAAATAACATCAAGAAGAGTGCAGTCTTAAGATGAAGGAGAGCAATATAGAACAAAGAGAAAGGCGATAGAGTGAAGTGGTGCTAAACGAAAACATATAAAAGAATAGTCTGTGGATTCAAACCTAGTTTCCTGACAAAGTAAGTAAGTAAATTCTTACAAATGTAAATGCCCAAGCCTAACATGTGACTATTGGAGTCTTTACAAATTAAAGGAAGATAACCATTAACATTGCTATTAATTTAAAAATAAATCAAAATTAATAAACTTCTTTAGAAATTTCCCATTAGTTCACAAACTTTATCAAACAACCCTGAATAAAGTTGCCTCTATTCAGGGTTGTTTTTGTACTTGTCTTTAACAAAGTCAGCAATAAATAATCTTTTGGAAATTTTCACTAAATAAGATTAACTGCTTAGTAGTTGCAGTTATGTTAAGTTTTAATGCATATATACCAACTTAGCAGTTGGTATATATGCATTAAAGATCTTCGATAATTGTATCATTCTTGCAAATATAGTTTTGCAAAATTTCTTCAATATAAAATAATAAAGTTTTAAGAGTTTGGAAAAAGCTTAAGCATCAGCATGGCACTTAAAGTTTACACCTCCTTCCTTACAAGTGTCACTTATTTGGTCAGAGCAAAAAAAGAGACCTATTGATTCTGAGAAAGAACTCAAATCATTGTGCCACGGCTGCAAATAAGCTATTTCGTGTTTTCGCTAGTAATTGTTACAAATTGTTCCTTATATGGTGTAGTCTTGTGTATAAAGCCAAATTTTTTGTTGTTTTTGCAACTACACATAATAAATACGTATTTTAATGATTAAATGTAAAGAAAAATATTTACCACAGAATCTACTTTGATAATAATAATGATTTCATTTCATTTAACAGTTGGTTGTTTTATCAAAATAATTACTTTAATTGAAACTTAAATAGAAGGCCAAGTTTTTATAATAATTAAAAGTATTAAGTAATTTGAATTCGGCATAAAAAATTAAGTAAAAGTGGTTAAACTAAATAAAATCCAAAAAAGTTAATTTTGGACTTTTCCTAAAAGTAAAGATTTATTGTTGTCTAACTTTTTATTACTTCTTTGACTACTACATTGACTACTTACATTACACACATAGCTACAAGAAATCAAAACAGTTTACAACTCTCATTGACTCTGACAAACCACTGACACTAATAACAATTTAATAGCACATCAACTAATGACTTTCCTTGACTATTGTTTATTATTCTTATTTATTTTTCACTACATTTTACTTATATCAGTTTTAAATATTTTTCTACTTTGAGGCTCTTTATTTTCCACTGGACATCTGTCCTTTTGTACTTTTATCTCACTCTGCTAAACTTTTTTAACTCATTATTCATCCCTAAGGCATTTACTGCTCGGTGCAGCTTCACTAAAATGCATTGCATTTACAAAAAAAAACAATAATCGTTACTGGAAAAATTCATTGTTAAATACTGGGTAATTTTATGCATTCTACGATTTTCAACAAAGCTAGTGTTTTTGGAAAAAGAATTCTCTTAAACAAGTGTTGTAATAAATATTTTGTTATATAATTCATAAATATTTTAAATATTTTTTTGAATATGAGATTATTTGAAACTTTTGCATTCTGCATTTTTCAAAGTATTTTACATTCCTTTAAAACTAAATTAAAATGTTTCATTTAAAAGTCAAATTGAAAGTCTTTTAATTAAAAAAAATTATATTAAACAATCTATTTCTTTAACAAAAAAATTCACAATTTTGGTTAAATACTTTTTTTTACGACCTAATATTTTCTGAATAAATGTAAAAATTAAACATAAAATTGCTGAATGTGTACATAAATCTTCATTTTGTACCAGAAATGCAAGCAGTGTAAGGCTTTATAACAAGGCCTGGTTGTTTTCAAAACTGAATAAAATTTATTTTTAAGAAATTGCCTGTTAATAAAAGAACAATTGTGAATTGTTAAGTAATAAAAAGTTTTTTGGGTTGAAAATGGTGTTGTTACTTTCAAGCCATTTTTGTACAAATCATTATTATAATTGTTAGAGTTATATATTCATAGCCACGCACAAAGCTTCTTATAAATGGAAAGTTCATTGAAAGCAGCAGTGCGACTTGGATACCTATTAGAAATCCGGTATATTTATGTGCTTTTAGTATTTATTTTTGTGTCCTTCAAGTATTTTTTTTTTTTAAATAATATGGTTTTACTTATTTATATTAATTACTTTTTCAAGTTTAAACATTTTTTTCTAAATAAAAACTTTTAAATTTTTATTAAAGTAAAGTTTTATTTAAAAAAATTAAAATATTTTTTACAAAATATTCAAGGCCACAAATGAAGTAGTCAGTCAATGTCCAGAAACAACGCCAGAAGAACGAGAGTTAGCTGTTGCTGCTGCTGCAGAAGCATTTAAATCTTGGGAAAAGACCTCTGTGCTTTTTCGACAACAAATTATGTTCCGCTTGCAACAAAAAATAAAGGAAAACATGGTAAATTGTTAAACATGGTAAATTGTTGAATTGTGAATCTTTAAAGTAGGAAAAAAAAAATGTTTTTTAATAGTTATTATTACTGCTAGTTTTTTATTTTTGTTGACTTTGGAATATGAGAAAAAAATATTAGAGAACCTCACTTTGTTTAGCTTACTGTGGAACTTCAAAATTTTTACAACATACAAATACATTTTTTTTTTAAATTTGATTATGGTTTAGTAGTTATTCTTTTTTTTTATGATTTTTTTTTACTTAATTTATTATTTTTAAAAAATTCCTTAGAGTTTTAAAAAATTATTTTAAAAGATTGAAATGAATTTAAATCCTCAAAAAAGAGAAATTGTTATATACAATGAAATTGTCAAAAAGGAATGGATAAAGAATAGGAAAATGTATTATAATTATATACCCATGCCAAACTTTTTGGCAAGTTGTGTGGTGTAAGTGTTCTAGGGTAGCAGCTTGAAAACTATCATCTCTCTTGCTATTTAAAAACTTTTTTTATAAGCTTTTAAACGTGAAAATGATTTAAAGCTCATAAAAAGAGGTTCAAGCTGGCTTTCAAATATTTATTTTTATTCATGTATTAGTAATTTTTGAATTTACCTCAAAGAGTTTTAGGTTTAAGCTTCTAGGAATATTAAACACATATTTAGTTACATTTGAATTGAATAAAATATTTAAAGTTCTGAAGACTTATCACTTTGACATAATTTTTACATTGATATAAAAACTAATTTCAATGTGAGAAAAGTTTATAAAATAATTTTTATTGTTTATAAATGTGAAGTTTTTTAACACTATTTAATAAACAAAAGACTTTATAAAACAGCAAATAAATGCTATAAATCAATATTTAGGAGATGTTGCAGCAATATATTTTGAAAGTAAAATTAAAAACTGTAAAACTTGATATATGTTTTAACATTATGTAATTTTAAGTTTACAAAATTTAGATATTTGCTTACACACTTGTTTGCATTTTCTTATACAAAAAGAGCTAAGACTCTTTTACGCCATTAACTCAGGGGTACTGGCTGCCATGAGTTCTCTACAATCACGCACAAATAAGTAATGGCAGCAACAGGAGCAGCAGCATTAAATTTGATATAAAAATTTAATACAATATGAAGGATTTTTTCTCATTTTTTTCTTTCTGTTTTAATACAAAATTGTTGCAAGTCATTGTCTATTTCTACCATTTATTGTTTTCACTAAGTTTTTCCATAATAAATATTTTTTTGATTGTTTTCGTGGTTTGTGACCTTGTTAGTTTTCTCCAGTTATTTCCGACACCATTTCTACAAAAAGTTGACAAATTGTATTTGCCTTCTCTCAAAAGATGACTACGCAGATAAAAAAATTTTTTTTTGATGCAAAACACAAGCCGACTACGCAGATAAAAAAATATATTTTTTTTTTGATGCAAAACACAAGCCGACTACGCAGATAAAAAAACTACGCAGATAAAAAAAATTTTTTTTTAAGGAAAACACAAGCCAATCTTGCTGCACAATTTCTGTATTTAGTAAAGTTTTTTATTAGGTGGGAAAAGGGCATTTTTGTGTTCATCACGAGGCAAATTTAATGATGTAGTAGGTGGACCAACTGCAGTTAAATAGCCGCAATCTGAAATTGTAAATGCTTCCCAAAATCCAAAAATCTCAATTCCTAAAATCATTACTTATTTGTAATACTAATAAGTGGTTAAAATTAATTTTTTATCATTTTTTGCTTTCCTTTTCGACTCAATTGCGTGATAACAATGGTAACACTGTTATTTGTTTTCTAAATCAACTCCAATTCATAATGCATCAAAAATAAATTTATAGTTTCATTTGTAATTAAATTGAATATGAAAGTTAATCTAATAAGAATTGTAACAGAATTAAGAACTGTTACAATTCACAAAAAAAAAAGTACAGTTCTTTTTCATTCAACAATAGAATTTTGAAATTTAAAAATTTAATTCCTTTTGTTTCAATCAAGCGATAAAATTAAAATCTGTTTAAATAACATTTAAAAAAATTTTTTAAACAATTTAGAAAAAATTACCATTATGTTATTATAAACAACTTACATATGTAAACAATATCACTATTGCAGCTATGTGGTTTTGATAATTTGGTTAACATACTTAAATGTTTCAAATATTATTATATAAAAATGTAATGCTTAAATTTTTGCTTGTCTTTTAATTTTTTAAAACACATCTCTGTTTAAATGTAGTGACTCTTTAAGTCCTATTAGTTTTAATTCATTGTAAAGATTTTTTTATCAAGAATATTATAATAAATCATTGTGGTCTGAGGTAAAATTGTCCTGTTGTTTCCCTTTCTCTCTTTTTGGAACAATCCTGCATTGCATAATCATTCATAGTGATTACAATAAAGATGAATGGCGATCATTTAAACTGATCATGTGATGACAATTATAAAACTTTATTAAAAATTATAAAATATGAATTCAAAAAAAAATTATTGAGGCAAAATGAAATAATTGTTATAGATAATTTTTCTCTTTCAAATAATAAGAATAGATAATTTAACCCGCCTGATCATTTAATAGCATCAACTATAAGAGGTCATAATATGAAGTTTCATTGACAAATAAAAAATTTAAGATGATACTCTATCTTATCAAATCGAGTTGTTCATAATTGGAACAGCTTAGACCAAAGCATTATAAAATCTAAGACAATTAAAAACTTGAAATCAAAATTAGATTTATTTACACAAAAGCTGTTAGAGCCTAGCTTGGCTCTGTACATTTTCTTTTGTATATTTATAAAAAATTGGACTTCTAAAGTTAACCCTCTTCACTTAGAATATATTGATTTGATATTTTGTTTTAGAAAGAACTGGCAAAATCTGTGACTTTAGAAAATGGCAAAACTTTATCAGATGCCGAAGGAAGTGTGATGCGTGGTCTTCGTGAGTTCTTTTTTTTTTAATAAAAAAATGTTTATTAAAATAGATTGATAAGAATAATACGCAAACTTGATTAAAGGTTTATTCTGTTTTAATATATATTTTAATTTAGTGTACATACATTGACTGCAAATAGGTGAGGAGTGTTGTGAGGAGTGCTGCTAAATGTGAGGAGTGCTGCTAAATTGACTGACAAATAGATAGACAGAGTTCGAAATAGCCGCCGGACATCGGACATTGTCCAGTAAAAAAAGACGTCTATCAGTCATTTTGTTCGAAATATAGTTTGTGTGCATTTATTTTATAATAATTTTAGTTGCTCCAAAACTATTAATAAGTTCAGTATTGTATATAAACTTCATTTTTTGATCTTTTTATTTTTTTATAAATAATGGAAAATGAAGTTGAACACATTAATACGTTAATAAAATATGTCATTTTTTTGAGCTAATTTATTTTTTTGACTTAAGCAGCCGATTTTTATCATTTATATAAAAACATTGCAATTAATTATTAGTTTAAATTTATACTTCAGTATTTGTTTTATTTTTTATCTGATAGTTTTTATAAATTTCAAACGAATATTTTAGCTTTTAAAAGCCCTTTTAAATTTATTTTATAAAAATTTTAACATATTAGTTTTTTCAATGCTTATAGAAACCAATTCTTTTATTAGACTATTAAATTTTAGTTTTGTTACATAATGTTTGTTTTTGCGCCAAAGTTTTTCACTCTGAAAAGTGGTCAAGTTGTAAAAATAAAATATTTTAAGCGTGGTCAGGAATGGCGTTTGATCGCATTTCTTTAGATTTTATCAGGCATGTCTGCCAAACTTGAGTATTTATTGGGCAAACTGTTCGGAACAAAAAGGTTTGTTATTTCGAGCCTTGGATAGAACATGTGAGGAGTGCTGCTACGTTGCCTGACTTATAGATAGATCATGCAAGGAGTTCCATTACATTGACTGAGGATTAGGCTAGGGCAGGCAATCTTTTTATTTAAAAAATATATATATACATGGTTTAGGTGTTTCTATTATATCTTTTTATCGCATCCATCTGATCTTTTTTTTTTTTTTCTGTTCTCCAAAATGCTAAACATCATCAAAATTAAGCGACAAGATTTGATAATTGACCGGGGCCGAGTTTGATAAAATATAGCCGGGGTCGGGTTAGTGACCGGGGCCGCATAAACATTTATACATTCTAAAGTATATTTTTTTTATTCAAAGTTAATGTTATATTTTGTATATATATGCATAGATAAACATTATTATCATTACCATCATCATCGTGATCATTATCATCATCATCATGGTTATCATTTTCATCATCATCAGGTTTTAGCTTACCTCATTTATGCTGTTTCTCTAATCATGGTCAATGCTTAAATGAGCTATCATCTCTATTACGATAAACCAAAACTCATTTTTGGATGGCTTTTTATTCAATAAGTTGCATCCTTTTACTGTATCTGTCCCTACATGCTACAAAGATTTTGTTAATCCAGTTTTTTTTCTGGTACATTAAAAAACCTTACAACTCTTACCCATCTTCATGTTTTCCATTTTAATACAACCACAACTTTTTAAGTCTTCAGTTAACCGTTTCCTAGCTTTTTAACCTATCCTCCATTTTAAAGTAACTCATAACTTAATAGTGGTTGCTTGCAACCTTGTTGGAATTAAATTAGAGTTTAAAAATTTGTAAATATGTCAGTATTTAATGAATAGTAGATGTAAGTATAAAGTTATAATATATAAAGTATTATAAATCTAGCCCTGGTTATCGACCCCTGCTAAATTATATAATTTTCCTGGGGCCGGGGCTATGTTTTCAAAAGTCTCATTTTTAGCTGGGGCCAGGGCTCCGGTCATTTCCTAATCATCAACCTTTATTGCTTATTTCTCACTGCCATACATCATGACATTTTATATGCTATATTTATATTAACCAAATTCTTTATTTTTTTTTCTGTATTCATCCAAGGTACATTTTCTAAACACAAAATCAACAATATTGTGAGTACCTTGTATACCACTACATTTCTTCTGAACCTGTACAAACAAAAGAGAGCTGCAACTCCCTTCATACTTCATACTTTACACTCTACCTTTCTTGTTACTCTGTCAAAAGCTTTTTTAAAGTCAACAAATTCTATCTACAGATTTTTTAAACTTTTTATCAATCTTGTCTTAAAATAAGTATTTTAATAAAATGTTGTTTTCTTTCCTGGCCTAATTAACCAAACTAGATGTTATTCATATATAAAAAATATCGTAGTTTAATAATATTCTATTTGATGTATGTGGGAGTGTGTGTTGGTTACTATTTAATAATTAAGCTTGCTAAAAGGTTGTATTGAAAATCAAAAATTCCCAGATAATATATAAAAGTTAAATTTTGTTTTAATTTTTTTTGGATAAATATGTTGTTCACTGCAATTAAGGAGGAGAATTTTTTTTAAATCATTTATACAACCCTTTTTAAGCCCTTTAATCTTTGAAAGAGAAACCTTAGAAACATGTAAGCCTTTTGCACAGAGAAAAATGTTTAGTCTGTTACTACCAGGTAGATGACAGATAGAACTTTTTGCTTATAAACTTTTATAAAGAATTATATTTAATTTTGTTTACAAAGCAAAAATAAATTTAGTCTACCTAACTGTGTGCTCTGCTCCACTACTGCATTAAATTTTTGCTTTTATTATTTTTAGAGGTTGTCGAACATGCATGTTCTATTGCTTCACTAATGCAAGGTGAAACATCAGCTAATATAGCTAAAGACATGGATACATATTCTTACAGAGTTCCTTTGGGAGTGTGTGCTGGAATTGCTCCGTAACAATTTACTTTTTTTTTATCTACTTCTTTCATCTCTTATTACTCTTCTACGAAAATACTCACACCACTTTTGATTAAATTTTTTCTTTATACATTTTAAAATTTTAACCAAATAAGTTTGTATTAATAGTTAAATATAGGGGAGAATGGGGCACCATGAAACATGGGGCGCATGAAACATTGTAATTGTGGAGGCATCTTAAGAGTTGAGACAAATACTTTCATATAGTGAAACAGTTATTACTAGAGCTATGTTTTAAAAAAAAATTACATCATTTGACATCATTAGTCCTGCGATTGGTCAAAATTTGTATTTTTTTGATGACAAAGTAATTTCTTAATTTTTAAAGCTCAAAGTTTTAAGGTATTTTATTCAATGTGTCTATCAGTAAATAACATGATTTTGTAAACTACAATCCATAAGCTTTTTACTTCATGAAATAAAATCATTGAAAAAACAAGTTGATACTAAAAATAAAGTGGTTGTTTTCTATTAGCAAGTATGGGGAAACTTGATACAGCATTTATGGAGGGTCCTAAAACTGTAGAGTAATACTCAATTATGTCATAAACAATTCTAAAAATCATTTCTTTTAATATTTAACGTCAATTAAAAAAAAAAAATTATGTAAATATAATACAAGATGATCCCATTTCGATACAAAGCCATTATTTATTGATGCTTAAGATTGATACTTAAAATAGTATATTATCTGGTCTTCTGAAATGCGATTTGGACCGTTGAATGCATTATTTGGGTTATAAATATTAATTTGTTTATATTTCAAATAAAAATCCACCTATTCTCTGTTTTATACTCTTTATTTACTTTTTTAATGATGCTTGTAGTTTGTATCAAGGTTCCCCATGGTTGGGGTACCTTTAAACAAATTTCTAATTTTACTAATCTCACAAGTAGTTTAACTAGTCTCACAAGTTTAACCTGTTTTATTTTGGTAATTTATTGAATTTACTTTGTCTGTTTAAATTTATTCTACAATTTAAACCAATCGCAAAAAAAAAGTGTATTAAAAGTGTATTTTTTAAAGGGATCCCTAAGTGCTCCTAACATTTGATCTCATATGAAAGAGCATTAAAAAAAAATTTGCAAGTTTTTTTTCTTTTTAACTAAATTGTAATAATAAATGCATGCTAACAAAAAGCAATTGCCGAAATCACTTAAAAACAACTCCATTTTGATTTTATTTTTTTACCATTTAAACTCAATTGTTACTCGTTAAAAATCACGTTAGTACGTCACAACAACTTTAGAATATCTACTTCGATTTTCAAGTAAAAAAAAGTCATGATTAAATGGTTAAGTTTTAATCAAGTTTTTTTAATTAGTTTTAATCAAGTTTTTTTAATTACTTTTGCAAAAACAGTATAATAGAATTCGGTTAAAGGCGTCGTTAAAAAAAAGTTATTAAGTAATAGTTTTAAATAGTTTAGAACTTATAAAAAAGTCTTGCAGAGCTCAAATTAAGCGTATCGCGATCGTGATTGCTTTTCGCACTTCCGCTATTAGTTTTTTCTTAAAAAAAATCTTTTCGCAATGTATTTTTTTTTTTGGTGTTGAATTACTTTTTTTCTAGCTTAGCATTTTTTTTAGCAATTCTTAAAAGTAATGTTTTCATCATAAAGAACGTCACACAAATTTTATTATTCTGAATAGATAGAGGAATAGATAATTTGCTCTTCCGCACGGAGATTTTCTTTCAATGTAAAACATTTTTGAATTTAAATTACTTTATATCTCAACGTGGAAAATATTTAAAAGGTCGTTAAAGTGAAAAGTTTTTTCTTCATTTTAACAAAACAGCCTGGTTTTTATCTTTGTTTATCAAAATGTTTAAAATAAGGCTTAAAAACGTTAGAGCAAAAAAAATTGCTGACTTTTATTAGCATTTTTATACTGTTTGAAAAAAAAACTAATAAAAAATAATTTATTATTATTATTATTAATTCTAATAATTTTTTTTTTTTTTTTTTTTTTTTTTTTAACATCTTCACTTCCAACAAGGCTGCAAGCAACCACTATAAGAGTTGGAAGTTACTGGAAGAGAAAAGACTAAATCTGTAGAGCAAGATAACGATTGACTGATGACTTAAAAGATTGCAAATTATATGAATCAGGAAAGCAAGATGAAGGAAGCGAATTCCAAAGAACTGATGTTCGAGGAAAAAAACTAGAAGAATAAGAGTTTTTGAAGCACTTAGGAACAGTCACAGAAAAAGGATGAGACTTAATTGAATGGCGAGTAACACGAGAATGAATTTTAGTAGATGGCACAAGAGACGCTAGCTCTTTAGAGCAGTGCCCATTATAGTATTTGTAGAAAAGAGAAAGAGAAGCAACATTACGACGATGTGACAAAGGTTGGAGATTGGCTGCCAGAGCAGGTCCAACTATGTTTACAATTCGTTTTTGCACCTTGTCTAAAAGAGAAAGAGCATCATTAGAAGATCCGCCCCAGATGTGGCAACAGTATTCCATACAGGGACGGATTTGAGATTTATAGAGATAGAGAATAGAATCTGGAGTAAGAAAGTGTCGAGCTCGATAAAGAGATGCAACCTTAGCAGATGCTAATTTTGCAATGGATTTGATATACGGTTTAAAAGAAAGATCAGAAGTAAGAGTTAATCCTAGAAGATGAATGGTAGATGACTCATCTAGTACATTACCATTCATAAATATAGGAAGATCTAAATTATTACGATAACGATTGGCCGAATAAAATTGAGTTTTATCTGAATTAAAGTTCACCAGCCACTGTGAGCCCCATGCTGTAGCAGAAGTGAGATCCTTTTCAAGCTCAGATACCCCCTCCAAGCAATCAGAGAGTGTAGGCTTCTTATCATGACAAGAGTAAATGGTAGTGTCGTCAGCGAATAATGCCACCTTAGATGTGAGAATATCTGGAAGATCGTTAATGTAAATTAAAAAGAGTATAGGGCCAAGGATTGAACCTTGAGGAACCCCTGAAGTAACAGGATGTGAAGAAGAGTGTTGTCCATCGAGGACAACTTTTATACTACGATTGGAAAGAAAGGACTCAATAATCTTAAAGACGTTACCAGCTACACCATAAGAAGAAAGCTTATGGAGAAGACCAGCATGCCAAACTTTATCAAAAGCTTTAGAAATGTCAAGTGCGATAGCCTTAACCTCTCCACCTCTATCTAATGCACGGTAAAACCTATCGGTTATTACTGTTAGCACATCAGCTGTAGAACGAGAAGACCGAAATCCATATTGATGATCAGAAAGTAAGTTATTTGATTCAAGATGAGAGATTAAGTGTTTGTTGATTAAAGATTCAAAAACCTTGCTTATGACAGGAAGAAGACTAATGGGACGGTAGTTAGATGAATCAGATCGCTCCCCGGAATTTTTGAAAATAGGGATAACAGATGCTGCTTTCCAGCATGATGGAAAACAAGACTCTGATAAGCACTTGTTAAATAGTTTAGAAAGTATGGATGAAAGCTCCGGAGAACACCTCTGAAAGACTACAACAGGAATGTTGTCAGGACCACAAGCTGTTGAAGAGTCTAAGCAGGAAATTACTTTAGATACAGAAGCTGAAGTGATGCGAATGTCAAGCAAGGGATCAACCTGTTTGACGGTTATGTCAGGTAAAACGCAACTAGTGGAATCAAGAGATGATATTGATGAAAAGTTCTTAGCAAACAATTCAGCTTTGTCTTTAGGTGAGGTGACAAAAACTGAACCATACAAGAGAGAAGGAATAACAGATTTGCCCTTATTATTGATACTGTTAAAGATTCTCCAGAAGTCTCGAGAGCCTAATTTTTGTGATGAGATACGAGATTTAATGACCTGGGAATAGCGAGCTTTGGCGTCAGACAAAACCTTTTTACAATGGTTTCTGGCGATAGTGAACAGATGTCTGTTTTCTGGAGAATTGTTTTGCTGATAGATATGGAAGTAACGGTTTCGATTAGAAATTGCTACTGCGCAATGTGAGGAAAACCAAGGAGAAGAGTGAGGCTTGACCTGGAATCGTCGAGAGGGAATAAAGGATTCCATGCCAGCCTGAATCCACGAAGTTATGTAAGAAGCACATTTGTCAGCAGGAAGACGAAAGATTTCTACCCAAGGGCCATCACGAAGAAAATCACGGAAAGAGTCCCAGTCAGCTTTAAGGTAGTTGTATGTGGTACGATGATAGGGGGATTCTGATGAAGTAGAAGAATTTGATAATAGTTTTAGAGAGATCAAACCGTGATCAGAAGTACCTAAGGGTGAATGTGGAGAAATTGAGCACTGACTAGGATCCAAAACAAGACATAAGTCGAGTAGAGAAGGTAAATGATTAGGGTTGTCTGGAAAACGAGTTGGAAAGTTGACTATTTGAGTTAGAGATTGAGAAAGGCAAAAGTTGAGGGCCTTAACGCCAGCAGAGTCACTGACACTAGAGCCAAGCCAATCGGTGTGATGGGCATTAAAGTCACCAACAACGACAATATTGGCCGATGGATAAAGAGAGAGGGCTTGGTCAATTTGATCAGAAATAACATCAAGAATAGTGCAATCTTGGGATGAAGGAGAGCGATATAGAACAAAGAGAAAGGCGATAGAGTGAAGTTGTGCTAAACGAAAGCACATAAATGAATAGTCTGTAGATTCAAACCTAGTTTCACGACAAATGGGTGAGTTCTTACGAATGTAGATGCCCAGGCCAAGCATGTGATTATTGGAGTCTTTACGAATTAAAGGAAGATAACCATCAACACTAAGATCACAAGATGGGACAGCTGAACTCAAATTAGTCTCACAAAGAGCAAGTAGGTCTGGTGAACTTTGCAAGAGATAAGACTCAACAGAAGAAAAGTTACTTCGAAGACCACGAATATTAGTAAATGATAGGTTTAGAGAACTTGGTGATGACAATGGTTTTTTGTGTTTTTTAGTTTTAGGTACTTTAGTCATTTTAAATTTATAAAGAACTTGACTCAAGTATAGATAGTACTCAGTACACTATTTAACAACTAAGCAATAGCCTCATTACTATTAATAAACCCTAAGCCGTAGCAAAGGGCTCCAAATGTGGCCTCTGCAATGCACACCAAAAGTACAAACAGGGACACCATCCATGCGCAACATGGCACTGTTAGTACTCTGATATTTTTCGGCTGTTGATGGAATCAGCCTCTCTGAGAGCTACCACAGAGTTCGGGAAACCTGACTACCAGCCGGCCTCAGAACCATAAAACTGAGTTTTAGAGCTGTACCCTCATTAGGAGATAATAGAATGAGTTGCCCAGTCATAAAAATAGAGACAAAAGCAATACCCACGCATTGAGTCAAGAAGATCCAGCGTTCAACATCCTAAACTGGAAACAATGTATTAAAAATACATCTGCGCCAGCCTAATAGATGAGGAAGGGGTGCGAGGCTGGTCAACAGATAGAATCTGTTTACCCCTTAAGTCTTTGCCTAGGAGGCCTTCTACAAGACAGCAGCTGGATGCATGTAACATCTGCCCAAGATGAGTATTTTTATCGAGACACCATCTCTAGCCTTTACTCAACCAAGAGCCCCAAGGCAGGGGGTGTTTTAAATCGGAGTTAACCTCTCCTAGCCTTTGCCTAAAAAAGCGTATCCTACAAGGCAGCAGGACATGGAGCAGGTTGTACTGGGTTACATGTTACCAGTAGCAGGAAAACCTGACCTGACCTGGATTATTAATTAATATATTATTAGTTAATATATTATTAGTTAATATATTATTATTAATATATTAATATATTATTATTAATATATTAATATATTAATTAATAATTATTAATTAATATATTATTAGTTAATTTTTTTTTATTAATTTTTTTTTTCAAACAGTATAAAAATGCTAATAAAAATCAGCATTTTTTTTACTTTAACGTTTTTTAACCTTATTTTAAACATGAAGTATAATTCGATTTATTTGAACCAAATTTTTTTGTTTAATTTTTTATTGGAAAACAATTGAAATTGAATAAAAACATCAACTTAAAAACCATTTGAATGAAAAACTTAATTACATTTAAACTTTTATTAGTCCTTTATTCAAGAAACAATAAATTATAAAAATATCGTTTTTAAAAATTTTTTATTAAGTTTTTGACGATGTTTTTTGATTTATTGACAATAATTTTTTAATTTATTAATTCAAACAATTTAATTTATTTGCTTCGTTTTATTTTAAACGCATTTTATGTTATTAAACTGTATAAACTGTTTTACATTAACACAAGCTATTTATATTGTTAAGACAACTTTTTGTTTTGTTGTTGTTTTATAGCTATTTATAATAACAATTAAATACTCATTAAAAATGCGTGTTTTATCGTCAGCATGATTGTATTAAACAGTTTTCTAATTAAAAACTGTTTAATACGATCACGTATGAACGTATTAAACAGTTTTCAAATATGACTAATTAAAGTGGTTTAAATAATGCAGTGACGGATCCAGGAATTTTTGGTGGAGGATGTTGAAATATTTTTGAATTTTGTACTATGTTTGCGTCTCCTTAAAAAAAAGCAAAAAAACAGGGTCGTCAATTTCTATGATATTTTCAAGACTTTCAGATTCTGGTGGGGGAGGGGAGGGACCCATACCCTCATCCTCTACCTGGATCCGTCACTGAAATATAGTAATGTTTGCTTTTTACTATTTGTTACTTTTACTTTTTTAAGTATCATGTTAAGCAAAAACAATTACCTAATTATGTATAAAAAAAGTTACTTGCTCATTACACTGTAACTGCAACTTAAACTTTAAATTATAAATTAAGTTGTAAATTATAACAGTAACTTAAGCTATTTTAAACTCCCCCAAACAAGAAAATCATAAGATAACATTTAAATATGAGAAAGTATGTTAAAAGATAACAATTACATGCTAAAGAGACAGTTTTATACTAACGCAAGCCCCTTCCCCTATTACCGCACATTGGCGCGAGCTATAAAAGAGAGGGGGGGGGGGTAGAGCAAAAAAATTTTTTTTTTTCGCGATTAGATTTTTTTGCGTTAATTTGAGCCTTGTCTTAATTTAATTATACTAATAAAATGTCTATTTAAAATGTCCACGTCCCTGGTAGTACCGCGCTCAACTCGTTTCTCCGCGCAGCGGCCTTGTTCGTCAAGGTTCGTGTTTCAGAGTTATAGAGTTGAGAGAGGGTTATAGCCACAAATAAGTAGCTTCCTCGTCTGTAGTGGCCTTCTCGGCCTTGAGGAGGTGAATTAAAATAAAAAATAAAAAAAAATTTAACCTTATCAATTTGAACCAAAAAAATATAGCTAAAATAACATAAATGTTAATTTAACTAAAGCATTTTACAATAATTATTTTTTTTATCAAGCGAAAATGAGAATAACCGTCACTTTCGAAACCATAAAAATGACTAAAATAAATTTATTTTTGTACTAAGGAAATAAATAAACTTTTATGTGTCTACATCAATACTTGTTTGTTAAAAACTGACTAAAAAGAGTTTAAAATTTGACTTCTATACATTTTTGGCCATGGAATCGCCCTTATAACACAAATATATAAATAAAAATTACAAAAAAAAATTTTAATATACAAATATATTTTCACAAAATGCTACAAAACTTATTCTTGTAAGTAGTTATATGTTAGTTAAAAAAAAACGACTTTACTTTTAAATTTAATTACCAACTAATAGTTTGCAATAATGACATTTTGTCTACTTTGTTTAATTTGACGTACAAACGTTAGTTTTTTGAGGCAGTAGAGTCAATAAACTTCGGACAAGACGCATTTTTTAAATCGAAGAAATGCGTTTTTTTGAAAATTAAATTTGTTAGTGTGTGTTCATTATTACGTTTTAGAAAAAATAATATACATCAAACATTTTTTTTTTTTATGCTCTTTCATATGAGATCATATCTTTATAGCACTTAGGGATCCCTTTAAGAATAAAAAAAAGTGTGTCATGGTGCCCCACACTCCCCTACATACATTTTGCACATTTAGGTCAACACAGCTCTAATAAATTTTGTATGCTTCAAGTTTTAAAATTAAGTAGTGATTTTTTTATTATTCTTTATTTTATTTTTTTTTGCAAAAAAACTGTTTAGATTTAGCAAAAACATTCATTAAATATGTACTATAGTATAAATATTTATGTTAAGTTTAGTTAATTTACTTTATGCCTACAGCCTTCAGAATTAGAATCAGCTTAGGTCAGCATTCGGCAATGCTGACCTAACTGCCGACCTCAAAGTGTTTGAGGTCAGAAAAAATCGCCAGCTTCATTTCTATGTTTTATGGTTAGAAGTAAGTTTGTGTCAAAATAATTTTGCTGACCTTCTGCCAACTTCTAACAGTTTGAGGTTGGCAATTTATTGCCCACCTCATTTTTCTTAATTCTGAGGGTTGTGCCTAGTATTTGTGCATGTGCAACCTTTTCCTCTTGTTTATTAATTTTTACTTGTTTATTGTAGTTAAGGTGAATTAGTAAAACTTAAATGGAAAATTTTTTATAAAAATCTTATCTTTGACCTTTTATCTTTGATCTTTAATCTATAACTTAGGTTTTAAATGAAATCAAACAAATGATTTTTTTTTTTTTTTAATTCATTTACTACTGCTTATGTTTTAAAAAAACTTCTCAACTTAATAAGTAAAAATAAACAAAAAAAATCATATACCAGTTGTTGTAGCTCTTTTTCTTCTATTTCCTTGAGTAATATTCTATTGTTTAAATATCTTTACAATAGTTATGTAATTCCAACATTGAGCAAAATCCTCATTTACTTAAATAGCATTTTGAATTGATTGTGTTCATTATTATAAAGTATATTAATAACAGCCGTAACAAAGGGCTCCAAATGTGGCTTTGACAATTCATACCAAACGTAAAAACTGGGACACCATGCGCAACATGGCACTGTTAATGCTTTGATAATTTTCAGCTGTTGATGGAATCAGCATCTCTGAGAGCTACCACAGAGTTCGGAAACCTGACTACCAGCCGGCCTCAGAACCATAAAACTGAGTTTTAGAGCTGTACCCTCATTAGGAGATAATAAAATGAGTTGCCTAGTCATAAAAACAGAGACATCAGCAAAACCTTTGCATTGAGTCAAGAATATCCAGCATTCAACATTCTAAACTGGAAACAATGTATTAAACAGGGATTATCTTTTTCCGGATATTTTTTTCAACTTTTAGTTTTTCCAGATATTCAAAACATTTTCAATACATGCAAGTTGAGGTATATATTTTTGTAATACATTTGTTTTTTAGGCTTTTTCACTCATCACTCAAAGAAAAATTATGAAAAGTGTCGAAAAAAATTAAAAATAACTTAGCTAAAAGCAAAATTAAAAAAAAAGAAGAGAAATTAAATTCTGGATTTTTTCCAGAGTTTTTCAGGTTTTTAAAATATGACTAGGATGATCTATGATTAAAAATACCAGCCTAATAGATGAAGGAGTGCAAGGCTTGTCAACAGATATAATCTGTTTACCCCTTAAGTCTCCACATATGAGGCCTTCAACAAAACAGTAGTCGGATGCATTTAACATCTGCCCAGGATGAATATTTTTATCGAGACACCATCTCTAGCCTTTACTCAACCAAGAGCCCGAAGCCAGGGGGTGTTTTACGTCGGAGTTGGCTTTATCTAGCCTTTGCCTAAAAAAGTGTATACAAGGCAGCAGGACATGAAACAGATTGTACTGGGTAACATATATATATATATATATATATATATATATATATATATATATATATATATATATATATATATATATATATAATTTTCAAGTAAGTTTTCTGTAAACTAGCAGGCAAGCAAATTCTGTAAGCTTTTTTTAAATTAGCAGGCAGTAAGTTATTTTTCAATCCATTATTTTTTTGTTATTTCTAAATTAAGATTTTACATTCAAGGATGTTTACAAATAGTAAATTTAATAATATAAAGTAAACACCTACTAATGTTAATAATATCTAATTAAAATAAATATAATGCTAATTTTCACAATATATAATAACAATAATAAACTCTATAATATAAAAAAATATAGTAACCTAATAATAGTAGTAAGCCTAGTAATAATAGTAAAATAATAGTAATAATAATAATAACAATAATAACAATATTAATATTTGTAATAATAGTTTAAAGTAGTTAATAATAGTAATGTAAATATTTATAAAAATAACATTAAGCAATAGTAATGACAACAAAATATATTATAGAAATTAAAAAAACAAAACTAAAAACAACAAAAATTGATTATAGAAATTATAAACATTAGCTGTATTTTTTTTTAATAAAAAGTAGAATAAACTGGTTTTAAAGGTTGAGAATGAATTGAGAGTTTTTAGTTCATAAGGAAGGTTGTTCCAAGTTTTAATGCTTTGATATTTTATAGATTTATGCCCGTAATTATGAGAGCGGTGTTGAATTTTATCCTCAAATTTATTAAAATTGAATGTCAGAAAAATAAACCTCTTTAAATGTAACAGATTATTTCTGCCGTTTTTTAAAATATGTACACTATCAAATAATGTGTAAATTTTATTTTGTCCATAATAAATAAATTTTTCCGTAGAAATATACTTTTTAATGAGTTTTTTAAATGCAGATGTATTGGTTGTCTGTGGTGATAACACTTATTTTAAAATTAGCATCAAAAAGATTTGTTAGACACTTCAATTTCAGCCATCAACCAAATACTTGTTTCAGGACATGCTTTAACAACAAAAGGTATAGAATGTTTAATACCAACCAACATAAAAACTACAACTCCTGAATAAAATTTGCCCACTCTCATCTTTTCCAAAAAATTTACCATCATGATCTTGAAAAAAAATTTACCATCATGATCTTGAAAAAAAATTTACCATCATGATCTTGAAAAAAAATTTACCATCATGATATTGAATACTTATTTGCAAGTACATTTCATCAATTAACAAAACTGAATTTAATCTTATTTTTTTTTCTTTTAATAAATATTTTAATTTTTAATTGATTCCATTCTACCTTGAGTAAATACTTTTAAATAACATGTAAGCTTTTCTTGAGGTATATTGTAGAATCAAAGCAAACCTAATAAGTTCATTATTATATAATTCTCTGCTGTGATTCATAATACATAAAACTGAATAGTTTGAAAAATTTTTTTTTTTTTCTTCAACTCGATTTCTCATATTAAGAAACTAAGTTTTCTAACATGGTTAAATTTGTCAGTGTACACTTATTATTTTGATAAAACCATTGGGGAAGAGGTATCAAATTTCATTTATGGTATGATTTTACATGCAGATTGGTATCAATATTTATGCTTTCAATGTTAGTTGATGATGTTATATTTTCAATAATAACATGATAATAAATAACGCCTCTATATAATTTCTTAAATAAAAAATTTTGAGGATAAATTTGTTTTGTCAAGTCATGGATTGAACAAATCTTATCCTATTTTTTGAGAACTGCTCTTTCATCTAGCAATGAATAAGAATAAGATCTTTTTGTAGGAATCTTTCTTAAAGTTATAGGTGTAAGAAGTAAAGATGGCTTTAAAAAACAATCTTAATTTAATTTTATGAATATTTAGAATAGAATTCTTTGTAAAGTCTAGTGTATTTCGTTTGCTTCGTTTAATAATTTTTTTTTAAATGATCAATAAATATTCCAGAATTTAGTTTACAATTAATTCTCTTCATAAACTTATATAGATACATACATACATACAAATATCTTTGCATACCTAGCTCTGCATAAAATGTTGCTGATGAGGTCGTAGTAAAATAAGGACCTGCAGGGACTTCAAGTATGCAAAATATGTTTGAATAGTGCTGACCTAAATCCTCAAAAAAAAGTGAATTATTATCAAAAATTGTTGTGAAATTTCAGTTACTGATTTTATTTTTTTAGGTTTAACTTTCCAGCCATGATACCACTATGGGTATGTTATTTTATTTACAATTAGCTTGTTATTAAAATTTTTTAAATTAATTTACATATAAAACTTTAAATTAAAAAAAATTGGGTTTGTAGATGTTTCCGATGGCATTAACTACAGGCAACACATTTATCATGAAACCTTCAGAGCAAGACCCAGGGGCTTGTATGCTATTGGCTCAAATGGCTATTGATTGTGGTGTACCTGATGGTGTTCTTAATGTTATTCATGGTACTAAACCAGGTCTGTAAATTACAATTTAAAAAATGTTTTTATTTCCTTTTTTTAATCCTATAGTTTCTTAAACTATTTTTATAATCTACTATATTATCTACTATATTATTTAATTCTATTATATAATATCGTACTTCTTGTACCTAATGAATTATCATATCTATTATATTGAAATTAATTATCATAATTATCTATTATATTATTTAATTATATTATATAATATTGTAACATTTTTTGTAAACAACTATAAATTTTAATCATTTCTTTAAAATAGTTTTCTTTTCAAATGTTTAGCTGTTGATTTTATTTGTACCAACCCTTCAATTAGAGCAATTTCATTTGTTGGATCAGATCATGTGGTACTTTGAATAATTCTTTTTTCAATTTATAATGTTGTAATGTGTTTTACTCTTTTTTTAACACTAATAAAGTGTTTTAAAAGTTTTTAAGATGTCACTTGTTTAATTTTTCTCAAAGTTTGAGTACATGCTACCTGGAGCAACCATTAATGTGTCTGTTGTTAAAGCTTGATAAAGCATGTGTGAGATGTTAAAAAATATTATTATTTTAATTTAAAAAAACTTTTGAAAAAATTATTATTATTATTAATTATAGGGGCAGCATATTTATGAATTGGGTTGTGCAAATGGTAAAAGAGTCCAATCAAATATGGCAAGTTATTAAGTTAAAAAATGATTTTTTTTTTAACTTCTCTTCTAAATCATGTTTAAATGATTTTTTTTTTCAGGGTGCTAAAAATCATGGAGTTGTACTCTCTGATGCTAATAAAGAAATGACTTTAAACCAATTGGTTGGTGCAGCCTTTGGTGCAGCTGGTCAACGTTGCATGGCACTTTCCACTGCTGTATTTGTTGGCGAAGCTCAAAAATGGATACCTGATCTGGTTGAGCGTGCTAAGAAATTAAAAGTTAATTCAGGTAATGAAAATAATATTGTAGATTCTTATCAAAATAATAATAATAACAAAAAGAAGTTTAATTTTCACATGAAAGAATGTCTAACCTAGTATATTTATTGTGATCAACTGTGAACTTACAGGCTTGACCAGGAATACGTGCGATTTCAAGTCTTTATATGACCACGCAAATAATATTTTGTTTTGATGATTTAACCACGGTTTTATCAAATGCGCTAAAAAAATGGTTTTTAATTACGCTAAAATTAAATAACTTAGATACGTTTATCTTTACTAACGTTTTTATATTAGCAAAACTTTTTTAAATAAAGTATCATTGGAAGTTGTATAATTTTTTATTTATATTATTTAATTATATAAGTTTTTTTTTATAAGTAAAAATAAAAAAAGTAATAGTTAAAAAAATAATTTTATAAACTTTGAAAAGCGAAGGTCTCTTTAATAAACTTTATATGAGAATCAAAGTTTTTGTTGAGAAGAAGAAAAAAAAAGACAAACTTTTTTGAAAGTTTGAATTAAATAACTTTGATCTTTACTTTATTATATTATTAAAACTCATTTAAATAAAGTATTCACTGCTAATGATTTTTATGAATTATATATATATACATATATATATATATATATATATATATATATATATATATATATATATATATATATATATATATATACTCTTGCATGTCTCTTGCGTGGCATCAAAAAATATTTCCCATAAACTGTAGTTTTAAAGAGCGCGTTAATAAACCAGACCAGAAAAAGTTTTAAAAATTAATTTTTTTTTTTAATTGATAGACTGCCTGGCCAAACCAAACCCTCAGTCGATGTAGCAGCACTCTCTTGCGAGTCAGGCTATTTGTCAGTCGTTGTAGCAGCACTCCCTTGCGAGTCAGGCTATTTGTCAGTCGATGTAGCAGCATTCCCTTGCGAGTCAGGCTATTTGTTAGTCGATGTAGCAGCACTCCGTTGCGAGTCAGGCTATTTGTCAGTCGATTTAGCAGCACTCTGTTGCGAGTCAGGCTATTTGTCAGTCGATGTAGCAGCACTCCGTTGCGAGTCAGGCTATAAGATAGTCGATGTAGCAACATTTACGCATGTTTTAAAAATGTTTTTTTATTAAATCAATAACAAAAACACCACTAATTAAAAAAAACTTTCTAGTCGTTATAATTGCGGTTTTTTAAAAATTTTTTAAAAAACGATTAAATTTAATGTACTTCCGCATAAATTAATTGCTTTGACATTTCGATGACAATCAAAAACAGCTTAAGAGACGAGGTAATTAAAATTGTAGTCGTAAGAGACTTTTTTTACATTAAAGCGCTCTTTCGACTACACTATAAGGGTATATATATATATATATATATATATATATATATATATATATATATATATATATATATATATATATATATATATATATATATATATATTTATATATATATATATATATATATATATATATATATATATATATATATATATATATATATATATATATATATGTATATATATATATATATGTATATATATATATATATATATATATATGTATTAAATTGGCCCTTAAAACAACTTTTTTGAGAAAAACCTGCTCTTACCCCCTAAATGTGTTTTATCTAATACAAAAACACTAGGTTTAAAATTTTTTTGAATAAAAAATTTTATAAGGGGTCCCTCAAGATCCTCGAATATTTAATGGGTCCCTAATATTTTCAAAAAAAAATATTAGGGAACCTATTAAATTTTTCAAAAATATTTCAACCTGGTACTCAAATGAAGCGAAATTATATAAAAATTTCAAAAATTATATTCATTTAAAAAAATTTTTAACTTATCAAAATTATCATAAAAAAACATTTAAAAAATGCATTTTTTTTTTTTCATTTTTTGTTAAAAAATGTAATTTTTAAGTAATTAAACTAAAAATAACAATTTTTTTTTAAATGAATATTATTTTTGAAATTTATACTTAATTTCGCTATGTGTTAATTTTTTTATTATAAATGTTTTTAGTTAAAAAAAATTATATCAAATTTTAAATAAGCGATTTAATTATTTTTTCTTTATTGCGAAGAATTAAGAACCTTTTTTTAAACATTTAAATGTGCGCATTTATTAAAGAATCGTCAGTTTTTTGTTAGTTTATTTAAAAAGGGTTTCGCATAATATTATATTATAAAAACATTAGTAAAGATAAACAATTTAAAGTTATTTATTTCAAACGTAATTTTGACAATCTTATCGTTATAGTTTATCATTTATTTTAGATAAGTTTTGATTTTATTTCTGCTGTTTTAGTTAAATTATTTTTATTTTGTTTTTCGTTATATTTTATCACCAAGATTTATTTGTTTCTTTTATATATGCAAATTTTCAAAACATATCAACAGCCGTAGTCAAGTTAAGTAAAATCAAAGAGTATTTGCGTGGTCATATTATGATGTGAAATTGCACGCCTTCCTGGCCAAACCTGGTGAACTTATATACATATTTTATTTTTATTGTAGGTGACCAACCAGGAACCGATATATGCCCATTGATCAATAAAGCCGCAAAAGAACGATGTGAAAGATTGATACAAAGTGGAATTAATCAGGGAGCTAAATGTATACTTGATGGTCGTGGTATTAAAGTGCCTGGATATGAAAAAGGAAATTTTGTGGGACCTACTATATTGACAAACGTAACAGTAAGTAATTTTTTGTATCAAAGGAATTTTTATAAAATAATTTCTGACTGATCTTAGTAATCATACGGAAATCAATCATGAATTGTTAAAAAAATAATTGTAATCATATCTTACATTTAAGTTTTTTTATTGCTTAGCCAAGTATGGAATGCTATCATGAAGAGATTTTTGGTCCTGTTCTTCTAGTACTGAATGCTGACACCCTTGATGAAGTATTTTCTTTATAAAAATGTTGTTGAAAAAAGAAAATTAAATGGAAAAATTTATTTTTTATATTTATTAACTTTATTTTATTTTAGGCCACTGAAATTATTAACAAAAACAGGTATGGAAATGGTACTGCAATATTCACTAACTCTGGTGCTGCTGCTAGAAGGTTTACAGACCGTGTTGATTGTGGACAGGTATATGACATTTTTGATATTCAAATATAAAAAAATACACTATTGAGTTCATGTAAATAAGGCCTGAAATAGATGTTTGACTACATCTAGGTTGATTTTAATTATTAGAATGTTTTTTTACCATTTAAATAGTTTAATTAGTAATGAAGCTTTTGATTTAGACTCGCTTGAACTCAATAATAACATCTCTATAATGTTAGGTTGTTTTAAAACAAATATTTCAGTTTAAGTAATTTAAAATTAGGTTATTTTAAAACAAATATTTCAGTTTAAGTAATAAACCATTTAAAATTGTTTAAATAAGTTTCAAATTTGTGTTATACTAATAATGATTACATTAGTATTTTTTATCAAACTAAGTTCTCATCAAAATAAGCCTCATTTGTTCAAATTAAGCCCTCATCAAATATCAGCTTTAGTTTATCAAATTATGCCCTCATCAAATATCAGTCTCAGTTTATCAAATTCTTATTAAATATCAGCCACAGTTATTTACTAGTTCCAGAAAGGGATTTCAGCATTCAGTACCCAGGTAAAATATCATTTTGAAGTCTTATTTTTTAGGGCACCACTGTACATCTATATGATTATTATGTTATTAAATTAATAATATAAACTACTTTTTAAGATTGGTATCAACGTTCCAATACCAGTACCTGTTCCGATGTTTTCTTTTACTGGCAATAGAGGTTCCTTTCGTGGAGATTTGAACTTTTATGGAAAAGCTGTAAGTATATTATTAAATTTTATTTTTTAGTAAGTAGTATGTAAGTACCAAGTAATATGTATCTTAACTTTTCAAAACTTTTATCAAAATATTTAAAAAAGATTTTTACATGATACTTAACTGGCAATTTTATGCAAATTTTTATAAAATTTTGTCAAACTAATATATAAGTTATTATAATATATAATATATAAGTTAAAAAATGATTATGAATAAAATTTTAAAATTAGCATTATGATGATATTTCAATAGATTTTAATAATTGCTATAAAGAACGTTTCTTCCATGCTTTATGATGGTTCTAAATGTTATAGGCTTAAACTTTACTTTATAAGTATTTTTTAAATTGAAATAAAAATTTTCCTTTAAATTTAAATGATTTTGTTAACCTTGATTTTTATGTGATTTTTCATATGCTGTAGCGCAATGGGGGCCAGACATTTTAGGATACAGGCAAAAAAAAGTGGTTGCTTCCAACAAGGCTGCAAGCAACCACTAATTAGTGTTGGAAGTTACTGGAAGAGAAAAGATGAAGATTGAAGAGCAAGATAACGGTTGACAGACGACTTAAAAGATTGCAAATTATATGAATCAGGAAAGCAAGATGAAGGAAGCGAATTCCAAAGAACTGATGTTTGAGGAAAAAAACTAGACGAATAAGAGTTTTTGGAGCACTTAGGAACAGTAACAGAAAAAGGATGAGACTTAATGTTAATGTAAATTAAAAAGAGTATAGGGCCAAGGATTGAACCTTGAGGAACCCCTGAGGTTACAGAATAAGAAGAAGAGTGCTGTCCATCAAGGACAACTTTTATACTACGATTGGAAAGTAAGGATTCGATAATCTTAAAGATGTTTCAAGATACACCGTAAGAAGAAAGCTTATAGAGAAGAACAGTATGCCAAACTTTATCAAATGCCTTAGAAATGTCAAGAGCAATGGCCTTAACCTCTCCACCTTTATCTAATGCACGATAAAACGTATCAGTTATTACTGTTAGCAAATCAGCCGTAGAACGAGAAGATCGAAATCCATATTGATGATCAGAAAGTAGGTTATGAGATTTGAGATGAGAGATTAAGTGTTTGTTAATTAAAGATTTAAAAACCTTGCTTATGATAGGAAGAAGACTAATGGGACGGTAGTTAGATGAATCAGATTGCTCTCCAGAATTTTTAAAAATAGGGATAACAGATGCTGCTTTCCAGCAGGCTGGAAAACAAGACTCTGATAAGCACTTATTAAATAGTTTTGAAAGGATAGACAACAGCTCCGGAGAACACTTCTGCAAGACTATAACAGGTATGTTGTCCGGGCCGCAAGCTGTAGAAGAGTCTAAGCAGGAAATCACTTTAGATACAGAAGCTGGAGTGATGCGGATGTCGAGCAGTGGATCAACCTGTTTGACAGCTATATCAGGTAGAACGCAACTAGTGGAATCCAGAGATGATATTGTTGAAAAGTTTTCGGCAAACAATTCAGCTTTGACTTTAGGTGAGGTGACAAAGTCTGAACCATACAAAAGAGGTGGAATTACAGACTTGCCCTTATTATTGATACTATTAAAGATTCTCCAGAAGTCACGAGAGCCTAATTTTTGTGATGAAATACAAGATTTCATGATCTGAAAATAGCGGGCTTTGGCGTTAGACAAAATCTTTTTACAATGGTTCCAAGCAGTAATAAACAGACGTCTGTTTTCTGGAACAATTTAACATTGGATTTTGATTTTAAAAACCAATGTAATTTTCCTTTGCAGTAATTGTTAATTAAATCACTAAATATATATAGACTGTTATATATAATAATGAATATATATAGACTGTTATATATAAGAATGAATTAGTTTAAAAACCTTAAAAAAGTTTATTGATTTTGTAATAGCATCAATATAAAAAATTGGAAAAGAGAAAATATTTATGTTATCTTAATTTGTAAATATCAGAACTGATTAGGAAAATTAGTTAAAACAAACAGCATGACAAAGTATTTAACTGAACCTAACAAGGCCTAAATATTAATAAATCACACCTTAGCTATCAAATAATAACCTTAAATGTAAGATATGTAAATATACCTTTAAATAGATATTACTTACATTGTATTTTAAAAAAAAAAAAAACGTTTTATGATGCACCTACAACTCAGTAGAGGTTGTAATTGTCTTATTACCAACTAATGAAATGTTTTGTTAAATTTATTTATTGTAAATCAAGTTATTGTATATAGACATTACGTTATAGACATTATGTAATAGACATGTAAGTTAAAAAATAAAAATTTTTTAACTACCAATCGCAATTAAAAAGGAGAAAAATCTGAATCATTCATCAAGATGTGTTTTTTTGTAAAATAAAAATCATATCATTTGTATATCATTAATATATCGTTTGTAAAATAAAAATAAATCAAATTTATATCATTTGTAAAATAAAAATGCATCCAATCATACTTGATCATCATATAGAATATGAATTAAAAACTTATCAAAACTTGTAGTTCCTTTATTCATGTCTAATAAAACAGTTTGTTAAATTGAAATGAGCATAATAATAAAACATGTTTAGAAATCTACAACAATTAAAAATAAAATTAATTATAACTGACCTACCGATTCGTTTTCTTAAATTTTCTACAGAAATATAACAAATATTTTTCAGCAATTACATACAACATAATTTTTGTCTTTGGATTTAAACTTGAAAGTAGATCATTGACTTCTTTCTTGTTTGGGAAGTATGGTCTCCTCAACTGCATCTGCAAAACAGTAATTGGTATCATTAATATCTTGTGTGTGTGTGTGTGTGTGTGTGTGTGTGTGTGTGTGTGTGTGTGTGTGTGTGTGTGTGTTTGGGAAGTATGGCCTCCTCAAAGAGAAACCTTGTATATTACAATTACTCAAAATGAACTACATGTATCTAAATCAATGAAGTTCTACAAAACAAAGCACAACTCAGGGTGAAGCAGTTATTTAACTTACTTTAAAGCCTTTACAATATATTGCACATATCTATATATATATCTATATATAAATATATATATATATATATATATATATATATATATATATATATATATATATATATAGAGAGAGAGAGAGAGAGAGAGAGAGAGAGAGAGGGTAGATTATGGTAATATGAGCACCTTGATAATATGAGTGCGAAGCGTTGCAAAAACTGGCATAAATGCACCAAAAGGTTTTGCGAACTGGCATAAGTGCGAAGCAGTTACAAAAACTGGCATAAGTGCAAACTCGCATAAGTGTGTCGAATAAAATCGCAAATATTTGCATAAGTGAAAATTGGTATTTCGCACTTAAGTCAATGTTTGCAAATTTATTCGGTGCACTTATGCCAGTTCGCATTTATGCCGATTCGCACTTGTGCCAGTTTTTGCAAGTACTTTGCACTTATGCCAATGTTTGCAAATTCTTTTGGTGCACTTATGCCAATTCACACTTATTCGCACTTACACCATTCGCACTTATGCCAGTTTGCACTTATAAAATTCGCGCTTATTCAGTCGTCCTATTTAAAGATGCGATTTTTGTGTAATATGAGCATGCTCAAATTACCCAGTGTTTTTCATTGAATTTACCTTGTTTAAAGTCCTAAAATAGCAGTGGTTTTAATTGCTTTTTTAATAAAAATAAATAGCAGTGGTTTTAATTGCAATTTTGAATAAAAACAAAACATAAATTTTGATAATTTAACTATACTAAATATTTTTCTGTTATTTAAAATCAAAAAGTTTGAATTTTTATCGTTCAAAGGTTTGAGCTAATAATATTGAAAAAATGACGAGGTATTTTTTTTTTTTTTTTTTATTTTGCGGAAACTTTAGTAGTATTGTTTCAACAAAAAGTGGCTTAAAATATGATCTTTTAATGATAAGATTTATTAACAACGAATCAGTATATTCCAAATATTAGTTCTAATTGTCAGCTTGTTATATTATTATCTAATTAATGTTATTTTTTGAGCTAATTTAAAGTGCTCATATTGGCAAGTGGCAATGTATTATGAGCATTTTTACTACTTTTTTAAAACCTGTGTTTTTAAGAAAAATATTTTGGGTGCCTAAACATCTAATTAGATCATGAGTAGGGATCCCTAAAAATTATTTATACGCAAAAAATTTTTGATCCAGCATAATTATTTTTGAAAATTTTTCAATTTTCGCTTAAGGTGCTCATATTACCCTAATTTACTCTTAAAAAAAATAAACAGTCATAAGCGTCCCAATATCTAAAACATTTTTCTATTAGGTATTAAAAAAAAAAAGAAAGAAAAAAAAAAACTCCTAACTTTTGCAAAATGCACCTTACTTTGGGAATGGGCCTACTAAATTTGCTGGTCACCCCCCGTCCAATTAAGGGGTATGAGGAACACACACACACTGCGTATTGAGTGTCAAAAAAAACGTTTTTCTTTCGGGGCCTCTAATGGTACGAAGCCCGAAACTTAAGCCCCTTTTAATCCAGCACTGCAACGTTCTCCAATATTGTTCTTATAATTATCCACCTGTAGTTTTTTTTTGTGTGTGTGTATCTTTCAGGCCTATTATTTATTAGGCCGTGTTACGACTGTAAAAAAAAATATTGCCCTTAATGTAGATATCTAATCCCTTTTTAGTGTGTATATACAATTTGAATATGTGCTATTGTTTTTTTTTTTAGGGTGTTCAATTTTATACGCAATGGAAAACGGTTACAAGTTTGTGGAGAGCTGAAGATGCAACAGATAAAACTGCACAAGTGTCTTTTCCTAGAATGAGTTAAATAACTCATTCATACGTCTTTATAATTTTTTATCCTAAAATTTAGAGAGATTTTGTTGCTCACATATTTTATAAATAAAAAAAATTCTATGTGATTTTTAATTTAAAAAAACGTTTTCTTATTTTAGCTAGTTAACTATAGCTTTTTACTTCCTAAAAAATAAGTGTTTTTTTAGGTTTTGCTGTGAGGCAAAAATTATAATATTTTGAAAATTAATACATAATATACACAATGTCGTTAAGGTGCCAATTAAAATAACTTAAAACATGATGTACAGTAAAATTACTTTTACGTTAAAGCGTAAGTTTACATTTGTATTTAGTCAAATTATAAATTATGTTAAGTATAGAGAATATTTTTAACAATGTTAATACTCGTAAACATCCCTCTAAAAATTAACTGTTCAGTTTAATTATCACGGTAAAATTATAATATCACTGCCACTGACACTACTTGGCTGTCTACTGGCACTCGATTATCGAATATGGTTATTGTTATAAAATGGCCAACGTATGGCTTTTATATAATTTGTAACGTTCGACATGCCACTGCAATCAAACTTATAGCTGTTACTGGTATCGCACAAATCCACATTTTATAGATGATTTTTTTTACGAGATGACTTCTTTGCGACAAAACAAACTGGTCAAAAAAACCAAACTAAAATAGAAAAAAATTTTATCAAAGTTACTTTTACGTCAAACAACATGTTACGTTATTTCAATCCATTACGCTGAACAAATATTTATATTTACAACGTTGAGCGTTTATAAAGTCCGTTAACTTTATCCGATTTAGAAGGGCAGCGAAGTGTTTATACATTAACTTACTTAAATATAGATAGGGACTGTGTTCATACATCGACTTAAGGTTTGTTTAAATAGCCATGCAAATAAAAGCATACTACTAATGTTTGCGGACATAAAGGACACCTCATGCTTGTTTTTACATAAATAATCGGATCATTTAAAATTCGCAAAATCTACTTATATACATGGACTAGTGTTAAACTTAGGGACAATTCAGTGGGCATGGTTCTTGCTGGGTTTATAGGCGATACGGGGTCCGCATTTAAGACAGAATGTTCATTATGTTTAATTTTCGATTTCTATAAATTATAAATTGCTGCATAGTTTCGGATATTTTTCTCACCATCAAGTCAATGTAGTATTTAAAATATTATCTCGAAAAAGTTTGCTTAAATGTAGATTTGGAAGGTATCTAAGTCGAGTAGAAGTTTTATGTTCTGCTCTTTGTTTATGAAATGCTTAGTATCACTGTTATTAAGTCACGCAAACGAGGCTAGGTTTTTTAGGCCTTTAATTCGTTTCTTAGTGGTCAGTTCTTACTCCACGAACAGTATTTTATTTCATTTTGTCTGTTTAAATGTACACAGGCACCGTATTATACGAAACACTGTCGCAGATTAAAAATCTTAAAGATCTCCAATACGCGATATATTATAATAAGTTGGCTGTATTTATTCTTTTCTGCATTATGGCTGAAATATTGTTTGACATATATGTAATAACTTGTTTTACTCCTTCAGTTTCATAAATTTTTTTAAAGTTAAAGTAATTTAAAGTTAAACAATGGTTTTTTTGGAATAAGCTAACTTTTTGATAAATTACATTTTTTGTAAAATCTCCGCGCGGCAATTTATTTTATTTATTTGTAGTTTACGCATATAAATGTCACTAAGATAGCTCTATAATCAGCTAATTTAAGTCAAAAAAAAGTCTAGGTACGTTACTGATGTGAAGACTTCTATCAGCTGAAACGTCCTTTGAAAAAAATATTTTGTCCTTTGTCAATTAAAGTAACAACACTTACCCATCCACCGTTTTTTACTATCCATTCTTTCAATGAACTGTCAATAAATTCAACACACCAGTTTTTAACGCGGCTAATGTATATTGAATTACCGGACAAAACGCAGTCAACCGTTAGACCTCCGGAAAAAACAATCAAAGAAATAATTTTTGCCCAAGTGATATCTTTTTTAAAAATTTCTTCTGCCACGTGTAAAAACTTTTTTCTCATTTCCGTTTCAATTAACTTTTTAATATTTAAATGTTGAAAGACATCGGTGTATATGTATTGATACTTTGACTCAAGACACTCTCCGATATATAAAAAGGTCATTAAAAGATCGTCAAATTCTATTCTGTTCGACGTCCTTTTGTCTTTTAAAATTTTTAATTTTTCCTTTACTGTTAATTGACGTTGATAGCTTGAAGTTTTACCAGGTTGTTGTAGTAAGTCGCTAATAACTTTATTTCTTGGTTTTAAATGTAAACCTGAACGAATTAAACGATCGTCAATTACCTCGTCAACTAATTTTCTAGTTCTTTCAAGAAAAAAATAATCATTGTCTTCGTACTTTTTAAATTTCATTTTAACTTAACAAACTTTACTTTTTACTCTTTAACAATTTATGATCAGTGTGCAACGTTTTTGCTTATTAAAGTTTAGTTTTTATCTAAAATCAAAATTTTTGACTGTTCACCGTATAAAAAAAATTGTTTCAATTTAAAATACAATAAAAAGCCTGGTTTGGATTATCGCAATATATTTTGTCTAGTGACTTAATTAATGAAAAGTTTTTAATCCTGTTTGTTTACTTGGTTAATTTTAAAAAATAATTTGTTTACATTTGCTTATTTTTATTACTTATGAAATGTGATGCTCCCGAAAAGAAGATAATAAACAAAAGATATTATACAGTAAACATGTAAACATTGTAATGTTTCTATTCGCACAAAACAATTTAATAGCTTTATATAATCTAATCATTGCAAGACATAAAAATAAAATTGATTAAACGTGTTTACAATGGTTCTCCTCCTTCCTTCTCTCTCTCTCTCTCTCTCTCTCTCTCTCTCTCTCTCTCTCTCTCTCTCTCTAGTTTAATTACTGATAAATTTTAAGGCCCAAAGGGTCATAGGGAACTTTTAGGTCTATTCGAAACGTTCAATAGACCTTAAAGTTCGAAGCCAAAAAAGCTTTTTTTATTGTTATTATTATTTTTAGTTTACATTTGTTGTCATAGTAAATAAATTACTTTTACAAACATAAACAAGGTTTCGGAAGAAAGATCGTACTGATCTCATCATCAGAACCTGTTACAAGAGTGTGTATATAAACTACATCAATACATAATTAACAAAATAAAATGTAATTTACAATAAAAGTTCGAAACAAAGTATATATGTACAAATAAAAATACCTGACTACATCATCCATTAAGATAATTAAATTTTTCAGTTTATATCTAAAGATGGGAAAAGTAAAAAGCATGTTAAAGTTGGATAAAACAATTTTATTCCAAAAATAGGGTGCACGATATGTAATACAAAACTAACTAAACTTGGTTCGACGAAAGGGTTTATATATAAAATTATTATTTCAAAGTGTATATTTATTTATTGGTTTTAAATAAAAAAGATCTTTGAAAGTGGGTAAAGATATGTAATTTTTCCACATATACATATACATTAAATTTAAAACATTATAAACATAAAGCTCATAAATATTGAGAACTTTCATTTTCATAAAAAATTGGTTTGGAATGAGTGCAAAACTTTCATTTTATTAAAAATGGTTTGGAATGATCGGATGTTTCTGACAACGCGCCGTCAGAAACATACGATTTACCGCACAGTGATTCAGAGCAAAACCCTTCAAAACCAATTATTAGATTAGAGTAATTTCTTTTTTTAAATGTAATCTAGAGACCCCCAGCACTGTAAAACTCATATAAATTTTTTCCCTACTGTAATTTTTGAGCTCAGTATATCAATTTTACAACAAAAATTGGAATATTTTATTTTTCAAATATTGGTAAAAATGTAAAAAATCGAAATATATCATCAAATATAATATATAATCATATATAGTATATAATCAAAATATGAAATCAAATGAAATATGAAATCATATGAAAATGAAATATGAGGGCAGCAAGACAATTTTACAACATTTTAATTTCTTAAAAGTTTATGACATCATATGTTAAAATAAGAAGAAGAAATACGAAAATTTCTTTTTTATGCTTGCTTTTTTCAAAGTGTTTTTTAATAAAACCCCTTAAAATACGCAACATTTTTTTTAACGCTTACCTTTACCCAAACCGAAAAACACTAGGCTGCACATGCGATCTACTTTAAATTAAACTCTCATATATTGGAAAAAAATTTGCAACAAGTATATAAAATATTTTTTGTACTATTCTCAACTAGACTTGTATTCATCTATAAACTTGAAGTTTCATAGTATTATCTCTCAGCGTTCAAAAATTATGACCGTATAAAGTTTAAACCCCCCTCAATTTGAGGGGGTTACAAATTTTATATGATTATTTTAAATGCTGAGAAATTATACAATAAAACTTCAAATTTATAGATGAATATAAATCTAGTTGAGAATAGTACAAAAAGTTTTTTTCAACTTGCCCTCACGTTTGGGGTGAGTAAAGAAATTTGTTTCCAGCCTCCAATCATCGCAGTTTTTTGCAAATCATCAATATTTGACATATGTATAAAAATATTTGGAGTTTGCTCTATGTCTGTAAGTTAGTTATCTCAATCACCAAAAAATGCCGAATCCGTTACTGAAGAGAATATTTATTATTTGTATTTATGTATGCAAAATGTTTTTGTTTACTAAAAGAGAAGATAGTTTTTTTTATTTAATTTTAGTTTAGTAAAGAGTTAAAATTAGTTTATTTACGAAAAAATAAGTTTTTTAATTTCTAGTTGGGTTGAAAGCGATAAAACTACATCATCTATTACTTTCAGTTTTAATGTAAAAATTTTAATTAAATCTAAATAACATTTTTAAAATGCCGTTTTTGTCTAGAAAAGTGTACTATATATGTGTCAAATGTGTTTTGTTCTTTTAAATAAACGCCCATAAATGAGAAAAATAGTAATTTAATTGTGAAAAATATTCATTTCATACACACAAATCTTAATGTTTTAGACTAAAGCAACAGAGCACTACACAATAAAATTTTCCAGGCCTCAGACAAATTATGATCCTATGATGAAAATGCTTTGCAGCTTACGTGTATAAGTAGGAATTAAGGAAACGCCAAAGACTTTAATAAACATGAGGAGGCCAAGGAGCTCTTGTTTTACTAATGTATGATGTATGTCATTACGTAATTTTTATATAAATAAAAAAATATATTTTAATATATATATATGTATTTTTTTTTTTTTTTTTTTTCAACGTGATTTTGAAGCGAACGGACGCGTTTTTTTAGAGCTTTTTAGAAACTTCGTAAGTTTATTTATTTACATAATATTCTATATAAAATGTCAAAAAATTTTACCATAACCCAAATTAAAGAACTATTGGATATACATGAACATACAATAACTAAACTTTTAAATGACAAAATCGAAAGATTAGAAAACAAATTTAACATCATTGTAGAAGAAAATAAATATTTAAAAATTGAAGTTAATGAACTAAAAAAATCTGTGGAATTTATAAATGAAAAATACGAAAACATAAAAAACGAAGCAGCCAATTTAAAAAAAACAAACGACATAAATAATCAAGGCAATAAAAAGAAGAAATTAGAAGATGATGTTATTATTAATAAACTGGCTGAATTAGAAGATCGCAGTCGAAGAAACAATCTTTGAATCAACGGTATTGAAGACTGTGATAATGAATCATGGGAAGAAAGCGAGAAAAAATTCCAAGAATTTATTAAATCTAAGCTTGGCATTAAGTATAATGTAGATATAGAGAGAGCCCACCGAGTAGAAAGAAAAGAATCAGATAAACCCAGAAACAGGCCTATAATAATCAAATTCTTAAATTACAAAGACAAAAGCACGATATTGGAAAAGCACACCAATCTGAAACTTTGGAACCAAAAAATCTACATAAACGAAGATTTTAGCGAACGGACGATAGAAGTCAGGAAAAAGCTTTTCGCCGAAGCAAAAGAGTTACGTTCTAAAGGTAAATTTGCTAAAGTTATTTATAACAAACTTTATACACGCAATATTTAAATGAACTATTTATATATTCATATATTATATTATTTATTAATCTTTAATATAGATTCAATTAATTCTTATGATTTTGAAAAAATATTTAATTTTTTTCAAACGTTTTCAATTTTAACGAAAAGTCTGATCCTGATTTAAACTATTTTAACGAAATTAATACATCAGAATTTGAATGCAAATATTTTTATCCAAATGAAGTTAAATATTATCTAAAAATAGATAACATTAATAGTTATTTGAACGTTGTCCATATTAATATAAGGAGTTTAAAAAAGAATTTTGAAAATTTTTTAAATGTCATTTGCGAAACTGATAATTCTTTTAATTTAATTTGCGTAACTGAAACGTGGTCTTCTAACGAGGATTTTGAGACTCCCAGGTTTTAATGCAATTACCTTAGAGCGAAATATAAATAAGCATGGAGGAGGAGTACTTTTTTATGTTAGAAATAGTCTTTTGTATAATGTTAGACGCGATATGAGTGTTTCTGATGAAAATAAAGAGATTTTAACTATTGAAATTATTAACAAAAAATCAAAAAACCTGCTAATAAGCTGTTGTTATAGGCCTCCAACTGGAAGAACTGAAGACCTCAGCAATTTTTTACAAAAGAAAATTCTAGAAAAAACATATCTTGAAAATAAAAAAAATTACTTGATTGGCGATTTTAATTTAGATTGTTTTGATTATTACAAAAATCAAAATAATAGAAAATTTTACAACAATTTATTTGAAACAGGAACAATACCAATAATAAATTCGACCAACAAGAATTACAAATTATTCATCCACTTTAATTGATAATATCTTAACCACTGACTTTTTTAATATATCGCTTAAAAAAGGAATAATTAAAACAGATGTATCTGATCATTTTCCTTTATTTTTTCAGTAAATCTAGACTTTAAAAAAGAAATGCAAAAAAGTGTCACCATAAAAAAGAGGTTGTTCAACAACATTAATTTAAACTCCTTCAAAGAACATTTGTTGCCAATAAATTGGGAACATTTAAACTTTAGTAATAATATAAACACAATTTACAACACTTTTTTTAAAACATTTTATAAAGTCATGTCCCTGGATTACAAAAGGTCTTAAAAAATCCTCGAAAATAAAACAAAAGCTATATATTAAATATTTAAAATCAAAATCAGTAAAACATAAAAATAACTATATCACCTATAAAAACTTATTTGAAAAACTTCGCAAAAATGCAAAAAAAAAAAAAATACTACTCCTACTTGATCAATAAACATAAAAATAATTCGAAACAAATCTGGAAAATAATGAAAGAAATTACAGGAAAACTTAAAACAAATACAAATTCTCTGCCACATGAAATAAAAATTGACAACACACTAATTAACGACTCAAACTATATTTCAGCTGAATTTAACAAATTTTTTACAACAATTGGAACTAGCAAACAGTATTCCGTATACCGACGATAAATCAGCTGAATTCCAAACATCAACTTCATCAAGTTTTCACTTTACTGAGCTAACTTATGATGAATTTGAAATTGCCTTTAGTTCATTAAAAAGAAATAAAACAACTGGGTATGATGATATTAATGTGAATATTATAATAGACTTTTGTGATGTTATAAAACACATTATTTTTAAAATCTTTAGAGCATCCATCAGTCAAGGAATGTTTCTAGACTGTCTAAAAATAGCTAAAGTATTTCCTGTCTTCAAGACAGGAGATCATACAAACATAAATAATTATCCTCCTATTTCCGTTCTTTCAGTCTTTTCAAAAATACTAGAAAAAATAATGTTCAATCGAATTTACGACCATCTAATTAATAATAAAATCTTATACGAAAACCAATTTGGTTTTAAAAAAAACAATTCAACAGAACACGCTATTCTCCAACTTACGCGCGACATCTCAGAATCTTTTAAAAAATCTCATTTCACATTAGGAGTATTTATTGACTTATCTAAAGCTTTTGATACCGTCAACCATCAAGTTCTAATAAAAAAATTATTATCATATGGAATAAAAGATAACACCCTCAATTGGTTAAAAAGCTATCTTACAAATCGTAAGCAATATGTTTATAATAAAGAATCCTCGTCTCAAGTGTTAATGAATATAACGTGTGGTGTTCCACAAGGCTCCATACTTGGACCTCTTCTCTTTATAATATATCTAAATGATCTTCATAAAACTTCAAGCCTAACAAAAATAATCTTTGCAGACGACACAAATTTATTTCTATCTCATGAAAATATTAATATTCTTTTCAACAACATGACAAATGAATTAAAAAAAGTTTCTGATTGGTTCAAAAAAAATAGGTTATCTCTCAACACAGCTAAAACTAAATGGACACTTTTTTATCCACTCCATAAAAAACATAGAATACCTCATTTGTTACCCGAACTATATACCCAGCCAACATTGACATACGGGTACCGTACGGGGCCCATACGGGTCGTCAACTGGGTCCCGTATGGGAAGACCAACGGTATCCCGCCGGATCATGACCGCGGTTTCCATATGGGACCCATATGGGTTAGCCCGCCGGGTATCCCGTATGGGTCCCAGTCAAATCCCGTACTTTAAAACAGTAAGGGACCCATTTGGGTTTGCAAATGGGACCCATATGGGAAACCCATCGGGAACCCGCCGGATCATGGCCGCGGTTTTCTTCTGGGGCCCATATGGGTATGCCCGCCGGGTATCCCGTAAGGGTCCCACGAGGTTTACCCATTGCAGATCTTGCAAAACTACGTTTAAATGTTTAATATTTACAGAAAAAGCAAATTTATATATAAATTGATTGGTTTATTTCAAAAAAAAAATAGTAATTAAAATTACACTGTCAAAATTAAGCAAACTTTTGAACGATTCTTTAATCATGTATCAAATGCTTTCACGTTTATCTCGGGAATCGGAAGCTTTTCCATTGTTGTTAAAACGACTTCTTTGAAAACCTCTTTACACAATATCTCGTTTCAATATGAACTGTAAAAAATTAAGTTTAACTGTTAGTTTTAAATTTTATTGGTAACACATACATTAATTTTAATATGTTATAAAACTCTTACAATTTCTATCAACTCTCTTCAGATAAAAAATGTAATTTTCACCATCAAAGGTACTTGTAATAGATAAGCACATGCTTATGATTCATATAACAAATTGATAACATTCCTTTAGTTCCTGATAAATAAATTATATAAAATTATTAAACAAATATATTTTTTTATTTATATTGTATATAACTTGATATATATTGTATATACCTTATATACAGTGCCATGGCTACTAGATACAAGCCCCCCATTCCAAAAAAAAACCTGTCATAAGGGCCCCAAAATTCCTAAAAACTAAATAAAAATCTAAATAAAAATCCTAAAAAAAAAAAAAATCCTTACATTTGTAAAAGGGCCCCTAAATTTGCAAATGAGCCCCCTAGACAAACATTTTTTAATTGACCTGAAAAAGTTTTGTATTTGAAAGAGGGACATCTATCAAGTACCTAAAATTCAATTCTATTATTTTCTATATGTGCTAATGAATGGACATTGTACACTAGTTGATCCTTATGATAAAGTTCACATATAAAAATAAGTAGCTGAAAAGCAAAATTAACATATTTTTTCAACAATATGAAACATTATGAAAGTAGAACTACAACTGAAAAATCTAAAAAATTGAATACATTTTTGGCTTAACCATTCCCTTTAAACAACTGGTCAAGTGTTTAATATAAATAGTCTAAGCTCAGTTGTTTTCCATTTTTTAATATCTAATTAAAACCTTGATTTTCTATAAAAATTTCTTGGAATGTAATGACGTATCTGGAACAATCCGCCAGATAAAGTATTGACTGTAATCTGAGACAATTTACAACATTTGGGCAATTTAACCATAAGTTGAGAAATCTTCGCATTACCCCTAAGCATACTAGATGCATTAAGTGTAAAGGAAACTTTGTCACCATGTCAAAATTTAATTCAATTTAACACACCACTAAGATGTTTACAATGCTTTTAATGACAAAAAATCTGAATAATTGCTCAAAATTAGTGAAATATGTAGGAGAATTATCTTGCCACACCACTCTCCTTTCTAAGAACAACATTCTCATCAGTTATAACTATTGTGTCCTTTAATACACTTTACAAATGCTCTAGCTAGTGCATCACATATGATAACAGCAAGATTGATTTTAAACTCAATATTTTCATAGATAAAACCATCTTTTGCAAGAACTTAGAAATCTACCAAAAAATTATGTAGACAATTAAGGTGACCTGCTATTCTCATTTACTGAGTTTTTTTACTCTTTTTTCACAAACCGTACTTTTTTCAAATCCTGTACTCTGAAAGTACTCATTTGTATAATTTTGTACTCATTTGTATTTCTAAAACATTTTTTTTTTATATTATTTCCTTTCAATTTTATTAATTAAATATTTAAAATTACTTTGACAGTGATTTGAATTTCATGCGCACATATTGCTAGCCGTTTCCAGCATGTCAGAGGACAGGACAAACACCAGATACAAGTTTGACAGTGATTTAAATTTTGAACGCACATATGGCTGCCATTTTTAACACAATTGAGAGGCCGTATTATGAACCTGGAGAGATAGATAGATAGATACTACAGACCTCTTTTTCTAACAATGTCAAAATTACATTTGTGAAAAGAGATGGATCCAACATTTGCATATGTAATCCCCAGGCTGATCTTTGATGTGCAGTATGTATGCCATGCTTGACAGTCTTGAGGCATGCATAGTATGTACAGCAAAGTTTTTTATCCATTTATTTAATTAAATAAAAGGATAACAAAAACCTTACTGTACATACTACGCATGCGCTTATGGTTAATTAACCATAAAATCAAAAATTACAAACTTAATTATAATTTACAAATTTATGTTCGGTGTCACTCATATTAAAAACAAGTCAATGGAGCAACACCTTCATAAAATAAACAAATAAAATAAAAAATAAGAAGAAAGAAAGAAAACTACATTAATACAAGTAATAAAAAAAGAAGTATAAGGAACAATACTATTTAAAAAGTTGGAATTAACACAAAAATATAAAAGAGTAACGCTAAGAAAAATGAAAAAAAAAAAGAGAAAATGAACAGATGAGATAAGATGAGTGAGAAAATATGTAAAAGAGAACAAAAACTTAATCACATAAGTTCAGAAGGATAAAGTGACAGAAAAATTTTTTTGCAGAAAAATATAAAAAAACAAATTAAAGGCAAATTTAAATAAAAAAAATATATACATACACTACTATATACAATATTAAAGGCTATATTAAAGCCTATAAACTGACCACTTTGGAAGATTCCAATCCCGGGAAAAAAAAAGATTTTTTAAAGAAGTTAAAAATTTTTATAAAATTTGCTATGAATATATCGAAGAATGGATAATGAACTTTAGAGCATTGAATTGTTTTAAATGGACCCTTATAAATAGAAAAATTTAATGGAAAAAAGTTTCTTCAGCAGTCGAATTTGTAATAAAGGAAGTAAAAGATATTGTTATTAATGACAATTTTCTTTTTGAAGAAATCGGAAGAGTAAATTTATTTTTAAATGAAGAAAAATTAAAGGAATGGAACAATGAGAAAATAGAACTTGAAAAAAGATGGGTACAAATCTTTCGGCATTTTAGAGTAGAACATATCCCACATGAAAATTTAAAAGTTTTAACAGAAATTTCTTTATGTTGTCCAGGCACTAATGCTGCTGTTGAAAAGGTATTTTCACTAAGGAATGATTATTGGAGAAGTGAGAAGTTGCAACTTTCTGTAAAAACATTATACGCCGTCTTAACAGTCAAATTTAATATGAAATTTAATATGTTTGGATGCAGCTACATTATTAGACGAACATCCTCATCTAGCAAAAAAAATCCACTCTGACGAAAAATATGTTTTAAAAAAAAAATAAAGTTTTTTTATCGTTTTATCTAGCTTTTTTTTTTACCTATGAAATACTTGCAAAGTGTACTCTTTTTGAACAAAAGATAGTTGGTCCCCTTAAGATAATTAAAAATGGAATTAGATTTTTGAAAAATGGAATTAGATTTTTGAAAAATGGAATTAGATTTTTTTAAACAAATTTCTTAAAACATAATTTGGGTCCCCTAATATTGTAAGTCCTAGGCCTAGGCTCTGATGGCAACATTTATAAATAGCAACAACTTTTGGCAAATTTTATTTAAAATTTACATGTATGTTTAAATTTTGTCACTATTTTAGATTTTCATTGAATAAATTCCTATATAAAAATATATTTTATATAAAATATTTATGGAGTATTTTTCTCTTTTACTATCAGCTATCAAGATGATTAAACTGACTTGATCAGCTTCAGCATTAATCTGAAGCTAATGAGTTTATAGCTGAAGCTGAAATATCAGCTGCAACCTCAACTTTATAGACAACATAGTCAATGTGATGTATATACATTATAATAATAAATGTGTTTTTTTTTATACTCAAATACTTATTTTTTTATTTTATGATACATTTAAAAAATTTTTTTTAAACACATGTTTTTTTATAATATTTAATACTTAGGAAATACTGACTTTTGCCGAATATTCTTTAGATAAAAATAATATTTACTTACATTATTCTAATCGAGGTTATAAACAACGGTAATATTTACTCAAGTTATTATATTTGTCCCCCAAAGGTAATGTAGCTCTATTATACATAAGTCTCTCACTAATTCTAATAATAAAAAGTTATTGCCATTATTACTATAATTATATTTACTAACCTGTTATTATTAATATTTATCAAAAACACATTCTGGTTGTTGAAGTCACTTTTACTCATATCAATATGCAAATATTGTCAACAGTCAGAGTGCACCATGCAGAAATATTCTTTAACATGCTGCAAAATACAAGATATACATAAGATACATATCATATAAGACCTATTGCCTGGAACATAATATTTTATATTGTTTAACTTACTGTAACTCAATTATAATAAATAAGCATATGGCTATAATCTATATAATAACTAACATCTTTTTTTAGTTATTGTTATTTATGTAAAAGTTATTAAGTTAAATTAAAGTTTTATAACTAAAGTTTGAATGCAAAAGTTTATATCAATAAAAATTTTTATCAGTATTATAAACATAATTATTATATTACAAGTATTTACAAGTATAGGTATTCTAAGTATAAGTTATTATTATGTATATTATGAAATTATTGTTTATATTGCAAATGTACAATTTTAAATCAGAATCAAAAAATATCAATGAATAAAAAATGAGGTTGATGCATAACAATAAAGCCATATTTTTGCATTTAAACATGTAATTATATCTTTATTTATATCTGACGGTGGGTAAACTTTGTTAACATCAGTCATTTTGCTTGCATAAAATATAGAAAAATCAATGGAAAAGAGTGGATCTGTAAAAACGATTTAAAAGCTTTAAATTCCCTAAATATAACCTATCCATTACATTCTATTCGTCTGTTTGCTCTTTTTAAATGTTTCTGACTAAACTAATATTTTGATTAAACTCAAACCATTTATTATCTAATTATATCACTAGCTGCTAGTTTGCACTTTTAAAATCATTTTAAAAATGATCAAAATATAAAGTTTGTTTCTGCTAGTGACTAGCAGAAACAAAACTTTATATTTTGATCATTTTAAAAATGCAAACAGTGTCTCAATGGAACATTTACTACATGTTTAATAGTTTCTGGAATAAATGTTCAACAAATATGTTGAACTTTGTAAATTCATTAAAAAAATAGTATACATGTATATATATGTATATATAAAAATTCTTTTATAATGATAATAAATAAATTAAATTTTTAAAACAACGTCTTTTTAACTGAGTTTTACAGTGACAAAACAAATCAAAAAAAAATTCTTTTTAATTACAATGTAAATATAATATATTCAAAAAATGTAATGCATAAAAGTTAAATTTTTAATCTTATTTCACGCACAATACGAATTAAAAATGGCAACCATCGAGTAAGTTTTGTTATGATTTTTTTTAAACCTTTTGGGAACCTTATGGGAAACCCGTCAAATCCCCAGGTTATTCGGCCCTGATAAAAACCAGATAAAACCCTAACAAGCAAATATGCTTGATTTTATTACCATATGGGACCCGTCTGGAAACCAAAACACTTACCCGTCAAAATCCCGTTCCCGTAAGCCCAGACAAAAACCATACGGTACCCGTCTGTCAATGTTGGCTGGGTATTGACAATGTAATGATAAAAAGAGAAAAAGTAACAAAGTTTCTAGGAATCTATATTGATGAAAATTTAACTTGGAAACATCACATTAACATTATCTCTTCTAGAGTTTCCAAATGCATCGGTATTCTTTATAAAGCTAGAAACATACTAAATAAACGGCAGCTGACTCAATTGTACTATTCCTTTGTTCACTGTCATATAAACTATGCAAATATTATATGGGGAAGCACTCAAAAGACAAAACTTAAAACTCTTTTTAATTATCAGAAACACGCAGTTCGCGCAATTAATTTTAAAAATCGTCTTACTCACTCTGCGCCACTTCTTAAAGATATGAAAGCTTTGAATGTTTATCAACTTAATATTTTTAATATTTTATGCTTTATGTTCAAGTGTAAAGAAAATTTATCTCCACAGGTATTTCAATATCTTTATTCTTTAAAACCGAAAAACCAATATAATTTACGAATTGACAACAATCTTAATGCTCCCTTTTGCAAAACTAAATACGACGAATTTTGTATGTCCTATCGTGGACCTCTTCTTTGGAACAAACTAGTTTTACCTAATTTTGATTTTTCAATCAAACTAAACTACTCCTCATTCAAAACCAAAATTAAAGAAATTATCTTTTCAATTGAAAACATCTTTATCTATTTTTGAGTTTTTATCAATTTATTGCTGATATATTATACTTTATTGTATTATGTTTTACTATTTACGAATATTTCCATGAGTTCTTTGCAAACTTATGTATTTAATGGTTTGTATTTTATTACTTTTTATTACTGTGTTTTGTTAAACTTCATATTATTTTTGTAATTTTACGAATTTTTATAACTTCATTATAATATTATTTATATTATATTATACTCGATACTAAAAAGCATTGTAAATGGTTTCATGATAAGATCCTCATGATCTTCTAGAAGTCCTGCCGCTAAATTTGTAATATGTTAAAATTTGTATTATTAATAAAATTATTTGGCAAAAAAAACAAAAAAAAAACAACAATAAAGTTTAACTTTATTGAATGTTATTTACTTATATTTACAATAACAAAGAAATTAATTACATAAAATAAATAAATATCACGAAAATATTTTGACAACCCATGACCACACCTATCTGTGCGGTTATAAATTTTTTTTTCTTTAGTACCTTTTTTTAAAATACTTTGTAAAACAAAAAAAACGATAACAACTGCCTAAAATGTTTTTTGATTCATTGCTTATAATTTCAATAGTTAAAGTTTATTTATCGCCATCAGAAACACTTAAATCATTCCTAACATTATAAATAATGCTTTCATTCGCACATGTAAGGACTTCTCCACCGCGTTTATTTACTTGGCTTTGTACAGTGGGCCAGTAGGCGGACAAAATGGGAAAAGTTTTAGTTGCCTAATCTTAAAAATATATTTAATTTTGATACCTGTATATATTAGGAGAAATTTATTGATAATTTATTTTTATTAAATCCCTTAGTTACCAGGACTCTGAGCATTTGAATATTGAAATTAATATATATATATATATATATATATATATATATATATATATATATATATATATATATATATATATATATATATATATATATATATATATATATATATATATATATATATATATATATATATATATATATATATATATATTTGGGGTGGTAAACGATTAATCTATTATTCGATTAAAAATCATTAATCATTAATCGATTAATTAACAAACGATTAATCGATTAATTTTTTTTTTTTAATAAAACAACTTTGCGTTATTTTGTTCCAAAGATTTTTACGAACATTTACAAGCGTTTTTTTAAAGAACAAGACTTGTGTTGACTTTTATCCGGCATCTGGTCAAATATAATTATAAACAAACAAAAACAATGCTTTTTTTTTTTTTATAGTGCGGCTGCTTGACCACCATTTACAATGTTGTTTGGAAAAAACCGCTCTGAAATTTGGAAACATTTTTTATTGGAAAAAAAAGACAAATCAACATACAAGTGCAAACATTGTTCAGTCGAACTTAAATTCCATTCATCAACTTCAAGTTTCTTGTATCATTTAGAGCACAAACATAAAATTTTTTTGACAAAAGTTCTTTCAGAGAAGTCTAAAAATATACAGCCAAGTATTGCTGCTTATTGTAATAATATGGGTAGCAAAGCTGAAGATGTATTAGCACGATTAACTGCTGTTGATTGTATCCCTTTTGCAACTTTGGCTAATAGCAAAGATATTAAAAATGGCAGGAAAGCTCAAGGACTTAAAATCCCTGATGATCGACATGCTATAAAGACAATTGTTATGAACTACGCAAACTCAATGAAGTTAAAAGTTGTTCAAGAACTTCAGCATTTGTTTAATTAAAATTAAAAGGAGAAAGGTTTTCAATTTCCCTTGATGAGTGGACTTCAGGTAAAACTAGGAGGTATTTATGTCTTAATGTACATTGTTCAGACAAATGTCACTATGGTTTTTGAATGATTAGAATAAAAGGTTCGTTGCTTTCAGAAAGAACTGTTAATATTTTTATTGAAAAATTAAATGAATTTGGCTTGAATTTGATTAATGATACTTTTGGATGTGTTACTGACGGTGCATCAGTAAGGAAAAAAATAGGATGAGAAATGGGAGTTACACACCAACTTTGCTACTGCCATGGAATTCATCTTGCTGTATGTGATATTCTTTATAAGAAAAAATGCTTAGAAATAGAAACAACTCAAGAAGAAATAGTTAGTTAGAATGAAAATGAAACATCTGATTCCATCCCTGATGCTGAAAACGACACTGAAGAATGCTGGAATGAGGAAAGTATTAGCTCTGTTACACAGGAAATTCAGTCTAATGAAGACTATGGCATTATCATATAGAAGGTTCGTAAAATAGTCAAACTTTTTAGAAAGTCTCCACTTAAAAACGATTCCCTTTAAAACATTTGTAGAACAGATTTAGGAAAATAACTTAAGCCTATTTTGGATACTAAAACAAGATGGAATTCTTTAATAGTATGTTAAAACGATTCTTAAATTTAAAAAATGTTACTGCAAAGGCTCTTGTTGATATATCTAGAACAGATTTAATTTTAAAAGAAGAAGAAATAAAAGATATTTCTGATATTGTTCAGGGTCTACATGTTGTAGAGTTAAGTGTTATGGAACTAGGAAAAAAAACTGTGATCTGATAAAATCTGATAAAATTATTTTGTTTTTACAACAAAATCTTAAAGAACAAAATACTAACATTGGTCAAAATTTATTTACTGTTGTCTTGGAGAGAATTGTCAAAAGAAGAAATTGTAATATTGCTGGTTTACTGTGCTTTTTAAATAACTTTTTAAATAAAATTTAAATACTGTGCTTTTTAAATAACTATAAATCAGACTCAGAATTTCCGGATAATCTTTTGAAAAACCCACATAAAAATAAAATTTCTAAAACTGCTAGAGAAATATACCTACGTTTATTTCTGCACGAGGAAGTAGAAGCAGCATATGAGTCTGAGTTAGAGTCTATTTGTAATACAGAACTATTAAGAAAAAAACTAATGCTGAAGAATTAGCAGAAATAATACCTAATACAACTTCAGCAGCAGGAAAAACTAAAAGGCTAACTTGTAAGTCTTCCCCTCAAGAAGTTTTGACTTGCATTAAACGTGCAGCTGGTTTATTTGTTACTAATTTAGGAACTAGCTTAAATGAAGTTTTAGTGCAGCTGGTTTATTTGTTACTAATTTAAGAACTAGCTTAAATGATGACACTGTTAATAATTTATATTTTTTAAGATCATATCTGACGAAAAGAGAGATAAAATCATAAAAAATATAAATTACTTTTTATTAAGTTATAAACACATTTTTCCTAAAATTAATCGAAAATTAATCAATTAATTTTTTGAAATTTAATCGTAAATCGATTAATGTAAAATACCGATTAATCTACTACCCCTAATATATATATATATATATATATATATATATATATATATATATATTATTTATATATATATATATATATATATATATATATATATATATATATATATATATATATATATATATATATATATATATATATATATATATATATATATATATATATATTTATATATATATATATATATATATATATATATATATATATATATATATATATATATATATATATATAATATATATATATATATATATATATATATATATATATATATATATATATATATATATATAATATATATATATATATATATATATATATATATATATATATATATATATATATATATATATATATATATATATATATATATATATATATATATATATATATATATAGGGCCGCCGAGAGGCGGGCAAAGGGGGCATACGTGCCCCGGGTGCCAAGATTATAGGGGTGCCAAAAAATGATATATATATTTTTTTAAAGTGTCTATACGATGTTTAACTTTTAATTTAAATGTTGTGTGATTTTATAAGATGTTTTTATAGTATAATATCATGAAATAAATAAAAAGTTTATTTAATTTACAACTTTAGTTTTCATGTTTACGGTTATTATGTTTAGTGCAGTGAGTTTGCTTTCAGACAGAACTTTTTTTGTATATATGCATATTATGAAAGTGACGACGTATTACATTTCGGCATTAAATCTCATTAAAGTATTAACGTGCATATTTCAACACTGTTCTCCAAATTGACCGCCAGGTTGAAACTCTCCCCACTTTAAATTTTTTTGCATTTAATTAATCATATGCATTAGCAAACACAATTTAAGTTGTCAGAAAAATCTGAACTAAGTGCTAAGTATGTATTTTTTTAAAGTTAAAACTTATAATTTTTTTCTTTTTTTTTTCGTAAGTTTAATTAAAGTCAGCCATTATGGTAGTCAAATAAGCTATTTATGGCAATGATATAACTGAATTACGGATATGATATAATTTGATATGATATAATTGAAATGAATGATATAATTGAAATCACTTTTCAACATGGCGTCAGACTTCAAATTATGTACTTGTGCAGTTTGCTTGATAAATAAAGGTATCAGATCAAAATCTTTAACACCTATAACACCTAATGTTATCAACTTTTTTGAAAATTATCTTAGTGATCGGAAACAACGAGTAATTTCTTCTCAACTTGTAACAGATTGGAAACCGGTAACACGAGGAGTTCCGCAAGGTGGAGGTTTAAGTCCACTAGCCTACAATATATATGGACGAGAACTTCCAACTTGTACTAAATCAGTAACTCACCAGTTTGCAGATGACACAACCATATCTGATGCTAATAAATCACCTCAGGTTGTTATAGAGAGGCTCTCAGACAGTTTCAACAATGTCAAGAAATGGTGTGATGAAAAACAATTAATAATTAATGCTGAAAAAACACAATTTATCATCTTTAAAAGCCCAAGTAGAAAACTGCCAGATGAATATCACATTATTTTGGGTGGAGTTTTGATTAAACCATCGACAACAGTTAAACTTCTTGGTGTACTAGTTGATCAACATCTAGCATATGGTTGCCATATGGATGCGATTAAAAAGAAATGTAAAGGTCTGCTTGGTTTACTTGCAAGATCAGCTAATGAACTTCCTCAGGAGCTCTTGAAATTGGCCTACACTTCAATCATACGCTCTCAACTTGAATATTGTAGTGCAGTTTTTGCTCCAGCAGCAAACATTCATCTTCATAAATTTGATGTTATTCAGAAAATAGCTTCAAGAATTATTACCAGAGCACCGAGTAATGCTCACTCCTCACCGTTGCAGGAAAAACTTAGATTGTAAAGTCTTAAAACCAGTTGAAACAATCATATCATCAATATGATTAATAAAATGATTATGGGAAAAAGTCATCCTGCATTTTCTAATATGTTTTTTAATACTGAGGGAGGACTTTTGTGTAGTCGTGATGATAGAGCTTCCAGAATCAAGATTGGTGACAAAAGATTCAGCAGATATGCAGTAAGCATATTCAATGAAATGAACACATGATTGTATGTGTTCTAGTTGAGCGCATTAACATGGGCCGGCTATCACAAGAATATATATAAAGAACACACTAGCTACAAAGATTACTAAATTATTGGATATGATGAACTGAACAGTGCTTCTGACATGGTTGCTCAAGCGTTATCAACTCTAAATAATAGATCAACAACAACAACAAGTGCGCGAAAAAATTCAAGAATACATCTGGCCAAACTTTGATTCTGATCTTGAAATTTGTCCTTCTGTAATTTGTTCCAACTGCAGAAGAAACTTATTTAGTCTAAACAAAGGGGAGACTGCATATCTTTCCAACTGGTTAGAGACTATATCAAAGGTACTTTAATGTGGATGAATTGCTACTTTTTGTGTTTGTGTGGTTGTCTATATATATTATAAGTATACACACACACTCATATATATATATATATATATATATATATATATATATATATATATATATATATATATATATATATACATATATATATATATATATATATATATATATATATATATATATATATATATATATATATATATATATATATATATATATATATATATATATATATATATATATAAAATAAAAATCATGTAGTTTTAATGAATAAATGTATTAGCACTGATTTAATTTATAAAGCACATTTGTATTTTAGATAAATAGAAATACTATTAGGAGAACCTCTTCACCAGACAGATGTTGAGCCAGAATTGAATTTTTCAAGTGTGAATAAGAAAATCTGTGGGCTCTGCTATTTGAATCTTGGTATGTTAATACTATGATTTTATAATTTAAATAAGATTAATTGAAGTTTGATTCTCTTTATGTTACATTATGGTTTGATTCAATGTATTATTGTTTTTTACGTAATTTCAAGCTACTGTTAAAATAGTTTTTTAATTTCTCACTATTACTTTTAGGTAGAGGAATTTCTCATGATTGTTGCAAAAGTAAAGCTGTTAACAATATAATTGATATTAGTGAATCGCTTGGATATAAAGGTGCAGAGCAAGTAGCATCTGGATTGTTAAAACGTAAAATGGAACGTGAAAACATTGTAAGTGGAGAGCAGTTTGTGTTGTCTACTGGTGGAAATCTTCTCTCTGTTACAGTTGGAGTAAATGAAAATAAGTCGAAAAGAAAGAAAGTAAATCAAGTTTCATTCCAAACTATTATGGAGTTATTGAATGTATTAGAACTCTCTAAGAACAAAACTAAAAAACTGTGTTCTACTTTACGCAGTAATCTAACTGGTGTAGAATCAAACATTAATATTAAAATGACTGAATTACAGGATACTCTAGAAACTTTATATGAATGTAAAACTGAAGAATTCCTTGACGGTGATGAAATAGTTGTTAGAGATATAGTTTATGTCAAGAATACAACTGAATTTATCAAATTTATAATTGATGAAAGAGGTATTGATACCCCTAATGCAATAGCAAGAATATCTATAGATGGTGGTCAAAACTTCCTTAAAGTTTTTATTAATGTTTTTGATCCAAAAAATCATTATTCTTCATCCGAAATGTATGAAGATTCTGGTGTGAAACGTTGTTTTATCCTTGCGATTGTGGAGATGGTTTCAGAGGATAATGGCAATCTCCAAAAATTATTGGAACCTTTGAAACTCGAAAAAGTAGATTTTAGTTTAGCATTTGATTTAAAATGTGCAAACAGTGTTTTTGGACTTTCAAGTCATTCTGGCAAATATGCTTGTCTTTATTGTGAAGGAGAATGCTTCCTCAAAGCAGGGAAACTAAGAACATTGGGTTCCATAGACTTATGTTATGATCAATATGTATGTGAAGGAAAAAAAAGACTAAAAATGCAGGATTACAAAAATGTTATAAATCCTCGTTTAATATACTTAAAAGAAAATCAAGAAACAATTCTTGAACACATTGTTCCTCCTCCTGAGCTCCATATTATGATGGGAGTTGTGGATAAACTTTGCACTATGCTTTTATGCGTTTGGCCACCTTTTCAAAATTGGTTAAAAACACATTACATATTAATGAGAGGATACCATGGAGTAGGTTTAGATGGAAACAATGCTAATAAATTTATGTCCTTGTTAGATGTTTTGGAGAGGGATGTTACCTTAACTGCAACGATTGATATTTCACCAATAATTAATTGTTTGCGTAAGTTTTCATTAGTAAAATCAGCAGTGTTTGGTTTAGAAATAGGTGCAGATATTTCTGCTAAAATCGAAGACTTCAAATGTTCTTTTTCAAGTCTCCAATTATATGCAAAAGATATTTTCGACTATGATTTGAAAGTTTCCTGGAAAATACATATTTTAGTGTGTCATATTCTTCCCTTTATAGGACACAATAATATTAGCTTAGGAAACTATGGAGAACAATGTGGTGAAGCTGTTCACCACAAATTTAAAAAAACTTGGGTGAACTATAAAAGAACTATAGGTCACAAAAATTATGGAAAAAAGCTAAAATCTGCTGTAGTTAATTTTAATTTAAATAATCAGTAGCATTAATATAATATGTGTTATATATTTATTTGTTATATGTGTTTTTTGTAAACGAAGTTAATAAATGTTGATGGTTTATTTTGACCACCATAATGGCTGACTTAAATCAAAAAGCGAAAAATTATAAGTTATAATTTTGAAAAATATGTACTTAGCACTTAGTTCAGATTTTTCTGACAACTTAAATTGTGTTTACTAATGCATATGATTAATTAAATGCAAAAAAATCAGGAGTGGGGAGAGTTTTAACCTGGCGGTCAATTTGGAGAACAGTGTCAATGTCAATCTATGCAATTCCATCTCAAATGTCAAACCTGCTTATTTAAAGGTGAAGTAAGAAAAGAAAAGAAAAAAAAAAAAGGAATAAATTGAAAAATTATTTTATAGATATAAAAATTAAAAAAATTAAATGTAAAACATAGTTAAAAGATTTAAATAAGTATAGATTAAAAAAACAAAAACAAATAAAAACATAACACAAGCTAAAAGAAAAAAATGTTCGAAAATAGTAAATAAAAAATGTACGGCAATCAAACAAACTTTAGAGTCTGAGGTAGCGAGGTGGCGTGAAATATTGCGCTGTGTTTTAATGTAACATTGTTTCTCTCATCATGAAACATGGTGTTTAGAGGTAAACTTTATTTTTACTTAGCTATTGATATTTATTGCATAAACAATATTTTTTACAGATTCTTGTGTTATTAACCGGTCAAACATCTGCTCTTGGAGAGCAAGAAAGTAGCAATTTTCTAGGAGCTATAGACATGATTTCAAACTACAACAAAACTTTAAAAATCCATCTAGAAAACTTAGCTCGTCACCAAAAAGAGGGAACTCAAATGCAGGCACACTACCTCTTACGGGAATCACAGAATGAGTTCATACGTGAGTGTACTTCATTGGTTCAGCGTGACCTTTTAAAGGAAGTAAGAGAAGCTGGATATTTTACAGTCATTATCGATGGAACCTCAGACGTTTCACACACTAAACTGATCACTTTTATTCTTCGCTTTGTTCATTTCAGCTTCAACAAAAAAAGCTGAGAGATAAAAGAGCGCTTTCTTTGCGTTGAAGACACGGAGAAAAAAAAGGAGTGGATGTTGCAAAACTATTTTGTGATGTTTTAATAAAAGTAAGTCTTGACTTGCAGAAATGCCGTGGCCAAGGTTACGAGAACGGCTCAAATATGGCTGGAATTTACGTTGGAGCTCAAGCTTTAATTTTACAGAAAAATCCGTTAGCTTTCTACATTCATTGTGGTGCCCATAGTCTTAATTTAGCTGGAGTGCATGTTGTTGAATGCAGTGCATGCAGTTAAATCTTGTGCTGAGATTAAAACTTTCTTTAGTAATATCAAAGTTCTCTACGTGTTTTTCAGCTGCAGTCCAGCAAGGTGGAAGTTTTTGGAAGAATTGTCTGGAATTTCTCTTCTCAAGCTTTCCGATACCAGGTGGTCAGCTCGGATTGCCGCTGTTAAGCCAATAGCAAAACGACCACGGGAAATAGTTACTGTCCATAATAGTACGATAGAGGATCTTGACCTTACTGCTGACATGCTAAATCAAGCTAAGTCTTTAATAAATTTTTTTAAATCCTTTGAAACTGTTGTATTCTGACCTTTTGTTATAAAGTTCTTCAAGTAGCAGATGAAGCAGCCGTTTGTTCCTGTCAACTTCACTAACAATAGATGACGAAGTTATTCTAATTCAACAGCTAATAAGCGATTTTGGCCGTATCTGCTCATCATGAAATAATATTTTGACTAAAGCAAAAGCTGTTGCAGGCTTTGAAACGGAATTTTTGACAAAACGAAAGAAGAGAGCGAAACGATATCACAATAATGCTGAGATGAAAACTTTCTTTAGTAATATCAAAGCTCTCTACGTGTTTTTCAGCTGCAGTCCAGCAAGGTGGAAGTTTTGGAAGAATTGACTGGAATCTCTCTTCACAAGCTTGTACGGCATAAGAGGCGTATCCTGCAGGTGGATAGCAGATTATCTGAGTAAACGTACACAGTCCATATATTACAGAAATAAAAAACTTACAAATTCATCTTTAATTTCTTGTGGAGTGCCCCAAGGATCTATTCTCTACTTTTCCTAATATACGTGAATGGTCTCTTGAGAGCGTCAAATATATCAACAATAATGTTTGCTGACGACAGTAACTTTTTTATTTATGGAAAAGATATACCTCAACTCTTTGTACAAATGAACAACTTCACTATGGTTCAATGCAAATTAACTTTCTATTAATTCAAATAAAACAAAGTTCTCATTATTCCACCCTTTAAAAAAAAAACATTCCTATTTCTTTTCCAAAACTAGTTATTGAAAACACAGAAGTTAGTCGCGAAAGAGTCACAAAATTTCTTGGTTTTCTCATTGACGAAAATTTTACCTGGAATAAACATATTGCCTATATTGGCAGCAAAATATCAAAAAGTATTGGCGTTCTATATCAGTCACGGGAATTACTTAATAAGCATCGTCTAAAACACATCTATTTCAGTTTTATACAAAGTTACTTGAATTACGCGAATATTGCGTGGTGTAGTACATCTAAAAGCAAGCTTAAAACACTCTATCGAAAACAGAAACATGCCATAAGAATAATAAATTTTAAAAATAAAAACGAACATGCAAAACCACTGTTCGAAATTATGAATATTTTTACGTTATACGAGATAAACGTTTATAAAATTTTATGTCTCATGTACAAAAGTAAATTTCAACAATGCCCCTCAATTTTTAATGATCTTTATGAAATAAAACCTAACATTAAACATACTTTACGCACAACAGGCTTAATTGAACCATTGTGCAAAACTAAACAAGAACAATTTAAAATTACGTATCGTGCTCCGCATATCTAGAATAAAATCTTAGCAAAATATAGTAATTTACCAGGAGTAAACAATATAAATTCCTTTCAAAAAAT
>NC_061163.1:47507672-47541558 GCF_022113875.1 Hydra vulgaris
TGAGATTAATAAAATCATATTCTGTATGTAAAAGTTAAATAGAAGTGGGGACAACTCCAAAACTATTTGATTTTGTTTTTTGCCATCGAACAAACATTTGTTGATTACTATACCAAAATGTAAGCAAACTAACAAGTTTTTTGGGTAACCCATTATCTCGTAATTTCTGAAACAACAGCCAGTAATTGTTTTATTAAAATGTTTTATTAAAGTTTTTTTTTTTTTTTTTTTTAAATTATTCACCTCCTCAAGGCCGAGAAGGCCAATACAGACGAGGAGGCTACTTAATAGTGGTTATAACCCTCTCTCAACTCTATAACTCCGAAACACGAACCTTGACGAACAAGGCCGCTACGCGGAGAAACAAGTTGAGCGCGGTACTACCAGGGACGTGGTGGGGATCGAAATCGGAACCTCTCGCTTATGAAGCGAGTTAGTTAGTTTATTTTGTCGTTTTACACATTTTACAATGTTATCTTTAAATTCGAATAAATATATATATAATTACAAGCTGACAGGGGCAAGTAGAAGACATAAAGTCTTATCATCAAGCCCTTTTGTGAAATAGAGAAATATAAAATTTCTAAAATTCCAATAATATAAAAAAGAGTTAAATTAAAAATTTTGAAAAAATAAACAAACATTCAAACAAAATTAAAATAAAAATAAAAAAATTTAAAGAGTTTGAAATAAAGTAAAAAGATTGAAAAAAATTAAAAAGTTTAAAATAAATTAAAAATTAAAAAAAGTAAAAATTAGAAAGAAAAAAAAAAATAATAATAATAATAATAAAATCTCGAAATAAAAAAATAAAAATGTATACAATGCGTAAATTAAAAAGTTTGAATTTTTTTTTACAAATCAGTACATATACGTATACATATTCAATACAAAGCGAAGTATATATTCAAAAATATTTATATATTAAAAAGATTCCAAACGTTATGTAGATTTAAATTCATTTGTTAGTATTTATTAAAAAAAGTTAAAAAAAAAAACAGTCAAAGAGAAAATCAAACAAGAAAGATATATATGTATATATATATATAAAAAAAAAAAAAAAAAAAAAAGCTTTTTATCAAATTTATCAAAAAAATATTATTTTTAAAAAAATGAAAGAATGTATGTAATGTTTGAGTTTAGTAAGTGTTTTTTTATAGTTCTTTTGAATATATCAATAGATTTTATTTTTTTCATATTTTCGTCAAGAACTGACTTCCACAAGCGTGGCCCCCGACATGTAATTGAGAAGTCAGATTTTTTGAGTGATGTTGGTGGGATGTAGTAATTATTTATTGAGTGTCTTGTTTCATATTTATGGTTAATTAGAGAGAAACCTTTATAAAAATATTTTGGAATTAGTTCATTTTGAAGTTTAAACATAAATAACAAGTTATGGTATATATTTAGTTCGTATACGTTTAGCGCATTAATTTCCTTAAGTAACGGCTTGGCACTTTCGTACCTATCTGCGCCCAAAACTAATCGACTTGCTTGCTTTTGTTTAGTATAAATATTTTTTAGGAAAGATGAATGATTGTTTGCCCAGGCAATATTACAATAGTTAATATGACTATGTATAAATGAAAAGTATAAGTTTTTTAAACATATTTTATTCAAAAGATGTTTTGTCCTGTACATAATCCCCACAGTCTTTGAAACTTTGTTCTCGACTAACTTTATTTGGCTTTTCCAATTTAAATGTTCATCGAAATTTATTCCTAGTATTTTCATTGAAAAAACTCTTTTTATTTTAATATTGTTAATTGTTAGTTCTGGAAGTTTAAGTGGAAGGTTCTCGGATTGAGATGGTTTAGCAAACAAAATATATTTAGTTTTTTCAATATTTAATGATAGTTTATTTGCTATAAACCACTCATTAAGATATATTAGTTCAGCGTTTACATAATAAAAAATATTTTTTAAATTTGAGTCAGAAAAGAAAACATTAGTGTCATCAGCAAAAATAGTATAATTAAGTATTTTTGAAGACAAAAAAATATCATTGATATAAACTAAAAACAATAAAGGTCCAAGTATTGATCCTTGTGGAACTCCGCAACTTATTGATTCAAATGGGGAGCATGTTAGATCATATGGTACACCTTGTTTACGGTTTTCTAAATAACATTGAAGCCACTTTAAATTAGAGTGAACTACTCCGTAACTACGTAGTTTGTAGATAAGAATCTTGTGGTTTACAGTATCAAATGCCTTTGATAGATCTAGAAAAATTCCAAGTGTGTAACAATTGTTTTCAAAACCTTGTAAAATTTGGTTCGCAAGATCAATTACGGCATGTTCCGTAGAATGGTTTTTTCGAAAACCAAACTGTTTATGATAAAGAATATTATTTTTTTCAAGATAATTGTACAGCCTGTTGAACATAATACGCTCTAATATTTTGGAAAAAAATACGCTCTAATATTTTGGAAAAAAAATTTAGAAAACCGTAACCGAGTGTTTTACCACTACACCACTACTGCATATATAAGTATATATATATATATATATATATATATATATATATATATATATATATATATATATATATATATATATATATATATATATATATATATATATATATATATATATATATATTGAGTTACACTAACATAGCCCAACTAATGATTCATACAACAATGAATAAGCTGTTTACTTTGCAAATATGTTACAAGCCTCAGGCATTTTGCACCGAGTAATTAAGAATCAAAAGGTGCATACTGATATACATTTGTATCTATCTATTTGTATTATAAATCTATATATATATATATATATATATATATATATTCATATATATATATATATATATATATATATATATATATATATATATATATATATATATATATATATATATATATATATATATATATATATATATATATATATATATATATACATATATATATCTATATATATCTATATATATATATATATATATATATATATATATATATATGTTAATTAAGAACTGATATCTATAAAAATAACTATATAAGATTTATTGTAGATAATAATATTATTATTATATTAACTTCCTAAAATATGCACAACACTCTGAACCTCAAAGATCTTTTTTTAATCCGCACATTATTGTATATTCAACTTAGCTGAAATCTGATATAGTATTTAAAGCGATTTTTCGAAAAACTAAGCCAAAGGCTTACTTAAAGTTTTTTTTAAAATGAAAATTATAAATAAATTTTTTAAAAGGCTTACTTACTTTTTAACTTACTTATTCAAATATCTGGGGCTTTCCAATATGGCGATTTTGGCGTCAAAAAATTCAAAATTTTGTTCAGAGTTGCGCTATCCAGTTATTATAGAGATCAGTGGTATCTATAGCTAAACTAAATAAAAAGTTTATCGCTTTAATAAGAAATGTGATCTCATATTGGTACTCATGCCAAGTTTAATGAATATAGCACTCGTAAAATATCTGCAAATACCAAAATTAGATTGTTGGTATCCATATCAACGAAATAAATATTACCTTCATAAAAAGCGCAGACATCATATTAGTACTCATGCTAATTTTAGTGAATATAGCCCTAATATTAAGTTAGTTATGAATTTTAATTTTCAGATAACCTACTATGATCTAAAGTGTTTTCAACCGAATAATTATTCGGTTTATTTTTCAATTTATTTTTCGACCTATTTTATAGATTTTCAACCAATTTGAGATAAATTAATTTATAACCGATTATCTGATCTGTGTTTTTAATGTTGTTTTTTTTTAACTAGAATTTTTTTTTTTATTAAGAATCAATAAGTTTTACAAAAATTTATCGAACTTTATACCTCCCCAGTGGGCACCTGACGTCAATCCGACGTCGGATTTACGTACGATTTTCATCAGCGATGTCAAAAGACCTATTCCGACGTTGTTCCGATGTCAGTAAAATGACGTCGGGCGATGTCTTTATCTCAACATCCCCTGACGTCGTTTCGATGTATTTTGACGTTGTTTCGACATCTTATAAAAGACGTCCAAAAAACGTCGCAGTACTGACATCGATCCAACGTCGATAAAAAGACGTCGGCCAACGTCATAATATTAACGTACTCCGATGTCTTTTGACGTCTTCCGACGTCAATCCAACGTCCTTAAAACGACGTCGGAACAACGTCGTAAGACATCGCTGATGAAAATTTAATCCAAACCCAACAATATGTGTGCAATTGCGCTCTTCAATAAATATGTGAACTAAGCGTGTTTTTTATTAATGGAAAGAAGTTTGAATAATGGTTGATAAAACATCATGAGGTTTTGTATGATGCACTAGCATATTTTTTTAACTATTAACATTTTCGAGTATACATTTTTTATAATATATATCTATTCGTTTTAATATTTATATAATATTTAAACAAAATTATTTCTTATCAAAGTAATAATTCCCAAATAGCTACAAATATAAGTTACTAATTATACTTAATCCATACATCCCTATGGTGTAGTGGTAAGCGCGTAGGATTTAGTATCTAATGGATCGGGGTTCGATACCTGTCTATGACAACATTTTTTAGTTTTCAAAAAACACGTTGGATTTACATCGGAATGCCAACGTCGCGCGATGTCAGTTTATCCGACGTCAAGTAACATTTCCATTTCCAACGTAAACCCAACGTCGATCCGACGTCGAGATCCGACGTCGCTCGACGTTCGTTCGACGTCGAAATGCCCACTGGGTCCCGACTCTAAAGACAGCGTTCAACCATTGCGCCAAGGCTGATCAAATTTAGCTCAAAATATACAAAATATATACCTTTAAAGGCGTAATTATAAAACTGAAAACGCAGTAGGTTGAATATTTAGTAGGTTGAAAATTCAGTAGGTCAAAAATACACTAGGTCAACGATTTAGAAGGTTGGAAAATTGTAGTACAGGTTTTAATTTGGTGTAAATATAAAAATCAAGAATTGTCGGTTGAAAATCAAAAACCTTATAATCTACAATTTACAAAGTTTCAAAAATTGGTTGGTATAGACCAATTTATTTAAGTCATACGAAATCCATGTTTTAGACAAACAAACCTATATTAATAGTTTTTTGTTTCCTCTAAAAAATTGGGAAGTTTTTCAAAATTGTTTTTAAGGCTTCGAATGTTTAGATGGAGTAATTTTATTTAAATTTTTGTCGCACACATTTTAAAAAGAAAATAGGTAGACATTTTGCGCTAAACTTGAATGGTAGAAACATGATTTCATACTCCATCATTCCATATTCCGTAAAGTTAGTTGACGTAATGTTTATTTTTTGACGAATAAGTAAGCATTTAAGATACAAAAAGCATTGTTAAATAATTTGTTTTATGCAATGGTTTTAGGTGAATATTTAATTATTGGTCACGCGTGGTTAAATGTTTTTATCAAATACATAACTCAATAAAATAGTTGTAAAATATGATTTTATACTTTAATACAAATGTGTTTATACAGTTTATATACAAATCAGACTGAAATTTGTGATCATAATATCTAAGTGAATCGCGATTGTAAAGATAAAACTAAATCATAACATTAAAATAATTTGCTTGCTAATGTTTGTTTGTTTGTTTATTTGTTATTTTGCTTAGGAATTATTTCTACAACCAAATTTTGATTATACCATGCATTAAATATCTGGTAAAGTAATAACACATTCTTGAATTTTATCTTTTTTTAAAAAAATCTTAGTGCCTCTACTATGGGGTTGTCTATACATTAAGTAACGCTTTAGGAGGGGGGGGGGTCAATTACATCTGGTTAAAATAATACATTATATATGTAGTTACTTATATAAGTTAAATATATAATTATTATATTATACAAGTGCTGCTACATGGACTGACAAATAACCTGACTTGCAAGGGAGTGCTGCTACATCGACTGAGGGTTTGGTTTGGGCAGGCAGTCTATCAAAAAATTAAAAACAAAAAATTATTATGCTTAAAATAATGCATTATAATAAATTTTTTTGGCGGATGTAGTTACATCCGAAAAAAATCAAATGTGTAACTACATCTGAATAAAGTAATGCATTATTAAAAAATATTTTTTTTCGGATCAAGTTACATCCGAAAAATCTACAGATGTAGTTGCATGGGTGTTATTATTCATCAATATTATATATATATATATATATATATATAGTATATATATATATATATATATATATATATATATATATATATATATATATATATATATATATATATATATATATATATATATATATATATATATATCTTTTTGAAAATATATAGTTATGGGGTGTATATATATATATATATATATATATATATATATATATATATATATATATATATAACTATATACATATACACATATACATACATATATATATATATATATATATATATATATATATATATATATATATATATATATATATACATCAATATTATATATATATATATATATATATATATAATATTGATGTATAATAACACGTAATTTATGGACCCCTTATTTCTATTACGGAGCTTCAAAAGTCAGTTTATTACGGCTAATTTTGAGGCTGAGCATAAATTTATCCTTTAAAGCATAAAATCAAGTAATTTTGATTAATGGCTCTGCTAAAAAAAACCTTTAATTATTGATTTATTACTACAGGGTCGTTAACGACCCGTTTCGGTACGAAAAAGATATAGGGCCGAGTAAATAAAACTTGTTGGCCCCGATTCAAAGTAAAAGAAATGCATATAAAATCTGAAGCGCTAAACTTGCGAAAAAGAAGATTCAAGAGAAAAAAAAGAGTAGTTTAACACTTTTCAAGGTTATTACAGTTATTATTGATATGTTATGAAAGTGGAGCTACTAAAAGGACATTGAAGAAAGAGAGAGGGGAAATGGTAGCTAAACATTCCGAAAATTACAAATTTTTTTAATTTTATTAAAAAAAATTATAGATTAACGATATTAAATCTTAAACATGACAAATTTAAAAAAAAGAAAAAAATGTTAAACATGTCAAATATAACAAAATTAAGATTTAAGCTTATTTTTAATATCAAATTTATGAAATTATACTTATTTTTAATAACATATTTAACATTAAGCTTATTTATAATATCAAAAAGTTATAATTACCTCAAATTGTCTGGAAACAAATATAAAACACTAAAAGATGCCGAATGTTTGAAAAAATTTTGAAAAAACTATGGCTGTGTTCAAATGTATTTAAAACCTGTAGAAACACCTAAAGATTTCGTCGTACGCGATGCTGATGATATTGACACAATCACAGATTGTATTGATACGCCACCACAACGTGATGATAGTGACTCAGTCATAGGACTCACAGTTGTCACAAATCTTGCTGATATACCACCATAACTTAATGCTGATAATTGTGGATTACTCACAGATTGTGCGGATATACCACAACAATTTGATGATAGTGACTCAGTCACAGGTAGTGCAGATATACCACCACAACGTGAAGCTGATGATAGTGACTCAGTCACAGACTATACTACTTTGGTGAAACCTATTATTAATTTCCGAGTAAGCTACCCAACAGACCCTCACTTATTTTGTAATGAAAGCATTACACTACAATTATTTGAGACTTATTACAATATGGGCCGTGCCAGCCAGGACTCTGTGATAATTTTAATGATTTCACAAAACATGACATGAGAAGGCACTTTAGAACAGCGTGGTACAAATAGAAGCTGTTAAAAGGTTTACGAGAGGAGGAACATAATTGTCACTGATTGATTCATTCCCCACGAGTTTGATTTATTCCCCAAGAGTTTGATTTATTCTCCACGAGTTGATTTATTCCTCACGTTATGTATTGTTTTGCCTGTTAGCTTTTCAGCAATAATAGAGCAGACTATTCTTGGAGCGATTGTCAAAAAGGTTTTTCAAGTTTTACAAAAGGTTTCTCCAAAATTAAGATGCACAAAACATCAAAAGCCATGAAGATTCTGTGAGACAGTTATTTTTAACAAAGTTTTGCATATCTCATGACAAAACGGTTTCGGCAGAGTTTGTAACCTCAGAGAAAAGACAGATAGAAAAAAACAAGAGGATTTTAAAAAATATCATAGATGGAGTATTGTTTTTAGGCAAACAAGGATTGGCTTTTCGTAGACACAGAGAGTTTGGTGGTAGGGGTTCTTGTAATGAAGGCAATTTTCTCGAAGTCAGAAAACTTCTTGTAAAATATGAAAATGAATTGAAACAGCATGTCAATCAAAGTGACCACAATGCCTCCTATCTCAGTTTAGACATCCAGAATGACCTTATACATCTTCGACATCTGAAATTAATGCAAAAATATGTTCAGAAGTAAAGAATGCTAAGTATTTTTGCAGTTATTATAGATTCCACCATTGACGTAAGTCGAGCTGATCAATTTTCTATATCTTTGCAATATATTACAGCTGGTGAAGATTCAACTTAAAGGTTTGTTCAGACCTTAAAGCTATCCACTGCAAATGCTGAAGCCTTTTTTAATCTTCTAAAGTCTTTTTTAGATGAACTAGATATGCCAGCAAAACTGTGCTATTGCCAGTCATATGATGGTGAAAGTACCATGTCTGGTGAAATTTCTCGCTTGCAAAAAAAAATTAAAGTTATTGCACCATATGCTTTGTTTACACATTGTTGTGTCCACAATTTAAATCTGGTGCTGGTCGATGCCGTAAATTCTGATGTACAATAGAATTTTTTTTTGGTACTTTAGAAACCGTATACACATTTTTTACAAGCAGTTTGCCTAAGTTAACTTTGCTCAAAGAAGAGCAACGTCAGAGTGTGGAAAACTTTGCCTTAAGTCTGAAACGTCTCAGTGACACAAAATGAGCATTTAGAAAAGTAATTGTTTATTCTATTTTACAAAATCTTCCAGCATTGAAGAAAATTGGTAGCTTTGAAGAAAATTGGTGCAGGGCAAATAAAAAATTGTACAACCAAGCACTTGGCAGTAGCTAAGGAAGTTCTTGTATCTCTTCAGAACATTTAATTTGTTGTTCTTCTAGTCTTTTGGAGTAAGCTGTTAACACTAGCTTTTTATTTGTTTCAATACTTACAGAAGAGTACTATAAACATGGTTGTTGTTGCCAGCGGCATCAAAATCTTTGAACCTCAACTTAACAATATTAGAGAAAACTTTGATGCTAGTTTGAGTGATCTGGAAGAAGAAGCCTATGAACTTGCTTTATAATACAACATATCAACAGTTTATACGCAGAAAAGAGTTGGAAAAAAGAAAAGACATTATGACAAGCTTGCAATTGATGAGAGAAAAAAAGATGTCTGAAAGAATATTGTGGTTAATCCTTATTTGGTCTCACTAGACTCTGTGGTTAGCACAATAATGAATCAATTTCAACAGTTCATGAAGATTAATTCAAAGTTCAAATGTTTAGATCCAAAGCATTATGAGGATGAGGATAGTTTAGAACTTATCAAATTTTTCTCAGAGCAATATCCGATTGATATCATAACTCTGGATGATGTTGTTCAAGAATTTCCTTCATTCAGAATTCTTTTTAAAGAAACGGACACGGAAGAGTTGAACATTAACAATGTTTTAAAATTCTTACTAACTAATAATCTCTGTGACCTTTACCCAAATATCACAACATTGTATAAAATATATATCACGTTGCCTATTTTGAGCCCATCAGCAGAGAGGTCCTTCAGCAGATTAAAGCTCCTTAAGTCATATTTACGGTCCACTATGAGCGAGGAAAGATTTTCGGCCTTAGCATTACTGACAACTGAAAGAGACTTAGTGAATGACCTAGATCTTGAAGTAGTGTTAAATGGTTTGCCCAGATGAAACCTAGACGAATGAAGCCTAATAAAGATTCACACACCCTACTATTGTTATATTGTTGAGAATAATTTATTGAAATATTATAATTATTATAATATTAAACTATTCTAGTGTAACTAAATGTGATTTGTTATTGTGGATGTTGTCAACATTCAGGGGGAAAATTTCTGAGGCATTCCCCCCCCATACCCCCGCTTCTGGAGGACCTGCCAGCCTCGAGGCGTCTTTTCAAAAAGAAATTCGCTCCCCCAGTTGTCAAACCCTGGCTACGCCTCTGATGGTAAGCCAGATTTAGAGCGAGATTAATTATTGGGCTGCAATCTTAAATAGAATAGTAGCAGTTATTCGTTTTTTAGCCGAAAGAGGTTTAGCATTTTGAGGCCATAATGACGTTATAGGACCGACAAATAAAGGAAATTACTTAGATGTGTTCGAACTGTTGACTCAATTTGATCCAGTTTTAAAGCAACACATTGACACTTTTGCAAATAGAGCCAAAGGTGTATTAAAATTGTCTAAAACTATTTGTGAAGAGTTAATTGATTGTCTCAAAAGGTTTTAACGCTCATTATTAGCAAAATAAAAAAAATACTAGAGAATTATTCTACGCCTGATATTTCTCACGTGGATCAACTTTCTGTGATATTTCGTAATTATCTAAATGGCTACGTGTATGGGTGGTTTTTTTATTTTCTACAAATTAAAAGGCACGAAGGTAAATTCTTGATTACTATCATTTTAGATCTACTGGGAAAATATAATATTGATATAAACAATTATCGTGGATAGGCATACGATAATGCAAGCAAATGTTATTTGCCATTAGATAATGTCTCGTGAATGTTATTTGCCGTTTAATATTATTTACATAAAGATTTATAATATTATACGGGCAGGACTTGAAGAAGATCCTAATGACCTTATCACGAAGCCCTTAATAAAATTTTATTTTCTTCTTCAATAATATATATATATATATATATATATATATATATATATATATATATATATATATATATATATATATATATATATATATATATATATATATATATATATATATATATATAGATATATATATATAGATATATAGATTTTTATTCATTTTATATATAAAATGAATATAAACCAAGAATATGTAATCACTAAATATAGCATAAATTTGATATTCTACATACTTTAGAAGTGAAACTCAAAATAAAACATAACAAATCAATATGCAAATAGCAACTGAAAATATTAAAAAAATAAAAATTAAAAAAAATCAAGAATTTTTTAGTTGAAAAAATGTTTTTTTAATAGATTGTTTGAAAAAGGAATATGTCAATTTAGTTGAAAAAACAAAATTAGGCCGAACTATTTCATTCCAGAAAAAAGGTCTACGATAAGATATACAAAACTGAGCTTGTTTATTATTGCAAAATGGTTTTTCTAAAATGCTATTAATACTTAGGTTAAATTTGTTTAGGGGTTTAATTTTGTAAAGGTTTACAAATGCATCGGGGTTCATAAGTTCTTTATATTTGTACATAAAACACAAAACATTAAATACATTTAGTTGATAAACATTTAAGACGTCCATTTCTTTAAAAAGCGGTTCAGAGTTTGAAAAACCTTTATTTTTAACTTATCATGCGAGCTGCGTGTTTCTGATGCCGATAAAGAGATTTAAGTTTAGTTTTATGTGTACTTCCATATAATATTTGCATAATTCATATGACAGTGAATAAAAGATTAATATAATTGTGTTAATTGCTTTTTGCTTATAATACCTCTAGATTTGTATAGAATTCCAATGTTTATTGCAACTTTATAAGAAATATTACTGATGTGTCATTTCCAAGACAGTTTTTCTTGAATAAAAACTCCTAAAAACTTTGTCACTATTTCTCTTTTTACATTGTCTATAAAAAGATCAGATATATTTAAAAAAGATGGAAAGGTATTCATTTTATTTTTTCAATGTTTAAAGATAGCCTATTTTAATTGAACCCAATTGAAATTTTTTTAAGTTCTCTGTTCATATTATTAAAAAGTATGTTTATATTTTCATGTGACTGAAACAAGTTTGTGTCGTCTACAAAAATTAAAGTCTTTAAATTGGATACTTTGTTAAGATCATTTATATATATAATGAAAAAAAGTGGTCCAAGAAAACACTCTGCTATACATTATTCTTTCTAATATTTTTGAAAAAACTGGAAGAACAGAAATAGGTCTGTAATTTGTTATATTGGTAGGGTCTCCTGTCTTAAAAATAGAAGTTCTTTTTGCTATTTTCAGAAGGTCTGGGAAAGGACCTTGTTTAATGGATGATTTAAAGATTTTGTAAAGAATATCTTTCATGATGTCATAAGAATCTATCACAAAATTTTCATTTATACCGTCAGGTCCTACTGATTTATTTCTTTTTAACGATCTAAAAGCTGTATCAAATTCCTCAAGCGTTAGGTTTGTAAAATGTAAGGAGTTTGACGTTTGAAGTTCATCGGTTAATGTATAATTTCAATTATAAGGGATTTTGTTTCATAAATTTGCTCCTATAGTGGAAAAAAATTTGTTAAATTCAGTTGCAATTTCATTACAGGTATACGTACCGCAAAAACAACCGTACCGCAAAAACCACAAAGTTGACTTAAGTGACCTAGCATGTAGAAAAAGATTCAGGATTCAAAAAACTTGATATAATATGATAGCTTATATGTCATCCTATAAATTAAAACAGTTTTAGTGGTTGTTTTATTTGTTAAATATTTTGGTACTTGGGCTAGAATAAAAATTTCAATTATAAAAATGTGTAGTTTTTTTTGTTTTGTAGGAGCCTAAAAGCCATATCAGAGAATAAATTAGCAAAATATAGTTTTTCTATTACCTATGGATTATAACTAGATACTGAAAGTTTTTTTTCTCAAGCAGTTATAAGCCTTTATAACACCCTCATACAGAAAGGAAGTATAATTGTTGTCTTTGGGATACATTTTATAGATATCACTTTATAGACCATGTTTTGAAATAAAAAACAACAACAATAAATTACCATTGTGTTTGATTTTTTTAAAGAAAATAATGTATATTTATCTTAAAAACAGTATTTGAACACAGCAGTAATAACACAGACTAAAATGGCTGCAGACTGTATAACATTATTATAACAATAGGCTACTACAACAATGTTAAGATAACAAAGATTAATAAAATAGTACTTTAATTGATTACTTTAATTCAAAAAAAGATTATTTATTGTCAATGCATTTGTTATAATGGTCGTATATCAGTCTTTTAGATGTGGAGAAGTGCTGGTTTGCTGGTAAAAGCATAACCGGTTTAACACCATCAACTCTGCAACTCACTTTGCTGCAAATTGAACGGAGAACATCAAGACATTGGATTAGGACATTGCTTTAGTCCAAAATTAGGACATTGCTTTAGTCCAAAAGATTGACATTTCCTTTGTTTGCATAAACATTCAACTTTACATTTAATAAATTTTTCTTTGGCTTCTTCTTTTTATTGGTTTCCTCCTTTGCTGTTATTATTTGTTGTTTCTCTTTTTTTATATCTTTCACTTTCGCTGCAACATCTTTTGCACGCATTGAACCATAGACCTGAGTTACACAAGTAGATATTTTTTTAAGGTTTGGTTTGATTTTCTTAATAGTTAGCAGATTAGGAATGTTTTCTAATTGGAGGCTTTGCTCAGCCATTTCTCTAATCAAGATTTGAGACTGATAAAACTTATCTTTTAAGTAACTTGCTGAACCTTTCCATTTTACGAACTGGTGACGAAATGGTTGATTCAGGTTTTTTGAGAAAAGTTGACGCTGGTTCTTCTTTATGAATGCATGCAGCAGCTCGCTCAAATTTATCTTGTTGCATAAAGTTAACATTGAATTCAAAAGGTATTATTTCAACTCTTTTTGCACTAGAAACAAGAGCCGGTTTCGATGCCCATTTCTTCCATACATTGCCTAGGATGGTCATAAATCTCTCTCGATTAATTGATTGCATTGGGTTGAAAAGATAATTCTTGGCAATTCTGTACTCATGATTAAGATTTTTATTAACCTGGTCAAACAACTGAGTTACACCAGTAGTGTCGGGAGCAGAAATAAATAACCAAATTTGTTTTGAAAGGAGGTATATTAAACAATTGTAACTGAATCGTGAGCTATATCTGTCAGATAATAAAACAACAGGTCGTTCTATAGCCTTTTCAGTAAAGTAATCATCAAATTCTCTGCCTTTTCTAATTGTAAATTCTTTGCATCTGTGAACTTTCTCCTAATTGATGCCTCAGGCTTACTTTTACCATGAATAGATTGTAATTTTTCCTGCCTGAGCTGAAATTTGGCTTCATTTTCTATGTTATTTTTTTCTTACTCTATTTAAATAAAAAAATTATCGTTAAACATTTTAGAGTACATTAGTCGCTTACAGAACATATCTAAATACTATAAAATAACTTTCAAGTAAAAATTTAGATTTTTCTCTATGTTCAAACAAAAAGTAAGTTTTAATAAATTCTTGCAATTGCTATGTTTTAAAAATGTTATTGATTTTTTAATACGTATAAAACACGATGCAAACTTTATTTAAAACACTGCAATGACATCTTTAGAATGAAGAGATTATATAGAATCAATATAGTAAAAAGCAAGAACACATGCATAGCTTAAAAACATCAATATTGTTTTTGGGGTACCTATCTTGTGGTTTTTGTGGTGCATCGGGTATTTTCTCCAACATTAAGTTAGCAGTAACTGGTTTTATTTAAAGCAGATCAGATAATATTAGGACACGCCAAATTTCAGCTTCATAAGTTCACTAGTTACAGAGATACAATCGATAAATGAAATGCGGTTTTTGGGGTACACATACAAAAAACAACAAAAGTTCAATTAACAATAACAACAAAACTATTTCTTAAAAATTAATCAAACTAGCTGAGGCAAAAAGTAATACCAAACGAAGCTAAGGCAAAAAGTAATATCAAACAAAGTTGCTTGATACCATTACTTAAAATAAATTTCTATAAATTGCGCGTTTAATTGCGGCTTTATTTTTGTCAATGCATTGTGTAATTTTTTTTTTTTATTTGCATTTACTCCCAACAAGGCTGCAAGCAACCACTATTAAGTTGGGAGTTACTAGGAAAAAAAAGAACAGAGTTATAGAGCAAGGAAACGGTTGACAAAAGACTTGAAAAGTTGAGTAGTATGAATCAGAAAAACATGAAGATGGGAGAGAGTTCCAAAGGATTGAAGTGCGAGGAAAAAAAACTAGATGAATAAAAGTTTTCAGACCATGCAGGGACAGATACAGTAAACGAATGAGACTTAGCTGAATGACAAGTAAAACGAGAATGAATTTTAGTTCATGAAACTAGAGATGATAACTCCTTTGAGCAGTGACCATGATAGTATCTGTAGAAAAGAGAAAGAGATGCAACTTTACGACGATGGGAAAGAGGTTCAAGCTTAGCAGATAGTTCAGGTCCAACAACATTTACAATGCGTTTTTGGACCTTGTCAAGAAGAGAAAGTGAATCGTTAGAAGAACCAGCCCAAATATGGCAACAGTATTCCATACAGGGACGAATAAGAGTTTTGTAGAGGTAGAGAATGGAATCAGAAGTAAGGAAATGGCGAGCACAGTAAAGAGAAGCAACCTTAGCAGAAGCTAATTTAGCAATCGATTGTATATATGATTTCCATGAAAGGTCAGTAGTAAGCGATAAACCAAGAAGACGAAAAGAGGAGGACTCGGTAAAAGGATTGCCATTCATTAATATAGGAATGTTGGCAATATTACGGTAGTTGTTTGCAGTAAGCAATTGGGTTTTTTTAGAGTTGAAATTCAGAAGCCACTGTGAACCCCAATCTATTACTGAAGTGAGATCAGATTCAAGATCAGCTGCTTGTTCTAGGCGATCGAAAAGAGAAGACTTTTTGTCAAGACAGAAGTATAAAGTTGAGTCATCAGCAAAAAAAGCTACTTTAGATGAAAGGTTGTCAGGAAGATTGTTTATGTAGATAAGAAACAAAACAGGGCCCAGGATGGAACCTTGGGGAACCCCAGAAGTTACTGGAAATAAGGATGACTTTAATAAACCAGTTAGAAAGAAATGATTTGATAATCTCAAAAACTTTCCCAGAAACACCATATGAAGCAAGCTTATAGAGAAGACCAGCACGCCAAACTTTGTCGAAAGCTTTAGATATTTCGATCAGTTACAGCAGTTAGCAAGTCGGCCGTAGAGCGAGAGGATCGAAAACCGTATTGATTGTCTGACAGTAGTTTATTTGACTCAAGATGAGATGTGAGGATATTGTTAATCAAAGACTCAAAGACCTTGCTAATAACTGAAAGAAGACTGAACGGACGATAATTGGAGGGGTCAGAATTTTCTCCAGAGTTTTTGAATATTGGAACCACAGATGCCATTTTCCAACAAGCAGAAAAAAAAGACTCAGTCAAACACTTGTTAAATAGTTTAGAGAGAATTGAAGAAAGTTCTGGAGAACAATTCTGCAAGACTGTGACAGGAATGTTGTCTGGACCACAAGCTGCAGACGAGTTTAAATGAGATATGACTTTAGCAACAGAAGCCGGAGTGATTTGAATGTCTAACAATGGGTCAACCTGTTTAACTGGAATGGAAGGAAGAGAATGTTCATAAGATTCAAGAGTGGAATTAGAAGAAAAGTTCTTTGCAAATAGTTCTGCCTAATCCTTGGGAGAGGTAATAAGATCAGTCCCATGAATGAGAGATGAAATGTTAGATCTACCCTTGTTAATAATGCTGTTGAAGATTTTCCAAAAGTCTTTAGAGCCTAACTTCTGCGATAAGATGCGAGATTTAGTGAACTGAGAATAATGGAGTTTAGCATCAGAAAGCACCTTTTTACATCGACTTCTTGCAATAATAAATAGCCGTTTGTTCTCGAGAGAGTTGTTTTTTTGAAAAAGATGAACAAAATGAATTCGATTGGATATAGCAGTCGCACAAGAAGGAGAAAACCATGGAGTAAAATGAGGCTTGACTTGAAACCAACGCGAAGGAATAAAAGCTTCCATTCCAGCCTGAATCCAGGAGGTTATGTAGGAGGCGCATTTGTCAGCTGAGAGAGAAAAAACATCAGCCCAAGGACCATCACGAAGAAAATCACGAAAGGAATCCCAGTCAGCTTTAGGGTAATAGTAGGTGGTGCGATGATATGGTGAGCCCAAAAAAGAAGTACGAGAAGAAAGATTTATAGAGATCATTGCATGGTCAGAACCACCTAAAGGAGAAAAGGGAGAAACTGAACATAAGCTAGGGTCAGAGACAAGACATAAGTCAAGGAGTGAAGGTAAATGATTAGGGTTGTCAGGAAAACGAGTCACAAAGTTAACAATCTGAGTAAGAGATTGAGAAACGCAGAAGTTAAAGGCTTTAGTACCAGCAGGATCAGTGGTGTTAGAGCCAAGCCATTCAGTGTGATGGGCATTAAAATTACCAACAACAACAATATTGGCAGAGGGGTAAAGAGAGAGGGCATGGTCAATTTGATTAGAGATAACATCTAAGAGAGTGCAATCATGGGAAGAAGGAGAACGATAAAGAACAAAGAGAAAGGTGATAGAGTGAAGAGGTGCTAGGCAAAAGCACATAAAAGAATGGTCAAAGGATTCGAACCTGATTTCACGACAAATAGGGGAATTAATCCGTATGTATACCCCTAAATCTAGCATTTGACTATTTGAGTCTTTACGAATCAAAGGATAGTACCCATCAACACTGACATCTGAAGAAGGAATTGCAGGATTTAAATTTGTTTCACTGAGTGCAAGCAAGTCTGGTGAATTTTGCAGGAGGTAAGACTCAACTGATGGAAAATTGTTTCGTAGACCGCGCATATTTGTAAAAGATAAATTAAAATATTTAGGTGGTGGGGATGGTTTTTTAGGTTTTAAATTTTTGGTTACTTTGGTCATGATTTGGGTTTAATAAGAACTTGATTCATTCATAGATAGAGCACAGCCTCCTAATCAATGAGCTATGCAGTTGTCTCAGTCCTGTTAATTAACCCTAAGCCGTGACATAGGGCTCCTTATGTGGCCTTGACAATGCACACCAAAAGCATTAACAGAGACACCATCCATGCGCAACATGGCACTGTTAATACTCTGATATTTTGCAGCTGTTGATGAAATCAGCCTCTCTGAGAGCTACCACAGAGTTCGGGAAACCTTACTACCAACCGGCCTCAGAACCATTAAACTGAGTTTTAGAGCTGTACCCTCATATGGAGATAACAGGAAGAGTTGCATAGGCATTATCAAGGTGGCATAAGCAAAATTCTATGCGTAGAGTCAAAGAGATCCAGCATTCATCATCCTAGGCAGGAAACAATGTAACACAGGTTACATTTACGCCAGCCTAATAGATGAAGAAGGGGTTCGAGGCTGGTTAGCAGAACTTTTCTGCTTACCCCTAAAGTCTTTGCCTAGGAGGCCTTTTACAAGACAGTAACTGGATGCAGTTGACATCTGCCCAAGATGAGTATTTTTATCGAGACACCATCTCTAGCCTTTACTCAACCAAGAGCCCCAAGGCAGGGGATGTTTAGCTGGATGCAGTTAACATCTGCCCAAAATGAGTGTTTTTATCGAGACACCATCTCTTGCCTTTACTTAACTAAGACCCCAAGGCAGGGGAATTTTTAGTCGGAGTTTATTTCTCTTAGCCTTTGTCTTTGAAGAGCACACTCAACAAGGCAGCAGGGCTTATGGCAGGTGGTACTGAGTTACGTGATACCAGTAGCAAGATTGATCTCGATTATCCTGACCTGACCTGGAGTAGTTAAAAGGAGTTACTCCCCGCAACAGTACTTTGAGAGAACCAGGCATTATATTTTGGAAGTGCATTAGGAAATACACTGCATCTAACAAAATACAGGAGTCTAAGGTGAGTGTAGGTTTTGTAATTGGAGTAAGTAGTTAGTTACTGAGCTCACGCTGCATTAGAGTATAAACAGAACACAAATAAACATAAATCAACTTACGGGTGAGTCAACACCGCGCCAGAGGTTCAGACAGAACATAAACATACATAAAAAACATAAAGTAACTTACGGGTGAGCGAACACCACGCCAGAGGTTTAGACAGAACTCAAACATACATAAAAAAACATAAAAAACATAAATATAAAGTAACTTACGGGTGAGCGAACACCGCGCCAGAGGTTCAGACAGAACACAAACATACATAAAGAACATAAAGTAACTTACGGGTGAGCGAACACCGCGCCAGAGGTTCAGACAAAACACAAACATACAAATAACGTAGATTACAGGTGAGCTAATACAGTAACTAAGGCACCTCCAACTATATGAAAAAAAAACAACAAAAAACAAAAAAAAAAATTACTATAGGCATGACTGATATAAGATAGTACTGATGACAGGAAGAACACTCTTTCCAGCCTTTGCTTAGAAAGCAAATCCTGCAAGGCAGCAGAACATGGAACAGGTTGCACTGGTTTACATGTTACCAGTAGCAGGATGATCATGACCATACTCCTGACCTGACACTAAATATATATATTATATATATATATATTATACACACACACACACACAAAGTGAGGCGGGATGCCATCCCGCCACCTTTTTATAAAGTATAATCCATCCCGCCACTTTTTTATAAATCTCTCTCTATATATTTTTTATAAATCTCTATATATAACAATGATTAGGCGGGATGGTGTTCTTAGTTAACCAAATAGCATCCCGTTACTTTTTTTTCAATTTACAATTCTAAACAAGTGTAGAGTACTTATATTAATATAAATAATAGTTATATTTATGATTAGTCAAACATAACATATTTCAATTATCGTGGACCAAAATTTATTGTTTAATTTCATGTTGTCTTTGAGCTATATTTTGTGATTATTTATTAAATTTATTTCACTGCAGATTCGATAAAATATACAACACGATAATAAATTGGTTTAAAAAATCATTATACAAATAACTTTTAAACTTTACTACATTGTGACAATGGCAGAATGGATATATGACAATACATGCTGCCATTAAACTATTAAAAAATTGACTATTGAAATCATATTGCATGAATAACATACACATTTTAACATATATAAATATTATTAATATTAAATATTATTCTACTAATCAACAGATAAATGAAGATAAAAATAAAAACAAACTACCATTGAGGTACCAAGTGAAGTTTATACAAAAAATCCTTCAAATGTATGTTCATTCTAAATCATGCCACACTACTGCATATGCAGTTTTTAAAAAGTTTTTTTTATCATAAATATTAATAAACTTTTTATGAAAATAAGCTATCATAATAATATTCACATTTCCTAACAATTCACAATCCCTCTATTCACAGAATTTATCCATTCACAGAAGCCCAAGTAATTTACCAAAGTAAGTACATTAACTATTTCTAATTGGTAATATTGTTACTAATAACACAGGTCAACTTTTTATTGTATTCCATAAACTGTTTTTTTTTTTAAAATATTAAAAGCAGTTTATAATTTTCAAAACTTTTAAATCATTCGCTGACATCTTTTAATAAAACTTTGTTGCCTTTTTATAAGGTAACAAGGTAGGCGTTTTTTACCCCTTAACTTAAATGGCTTTAAGTTTACCGGTTTAGGGTGCAAGTAAACCAGGTGTATTTGATTACATTTCAATAACTATTTAAAATTTTGGTTGATAGCTTCTTTAAATAAACGTCATTGTTGTTTTACATAGTCATAGCCAATACAATATATCCTTTTAATATTTCATTATTGACCTCTCGTATAAACCATATTGTATCTCGTATATTCAGTCCATGGCAAAGTTAGATAAAAATATGCCTCTACAAATATGTAGGGTAGGGTGGGGCAAGATGACCCGCGGGGCAAGAAGTCTTTTTGCTTTTGTGAGGGTATCATGTAATAGTAATGTTTTATTTCTCTGTTATAATATTAATATAGTTAAAACAATATCACGGAACAAAATAGTTTAAATAGTTTAAATATCGTTATTAGTTAAGGTTTAAATAGATTTTTAACTTTTTTGAGTATTTTGTTAGTAAGTTGCTTCTAACATCAAATGTTTATTTGACTGGCAATACTTATGAGATGAAGGTAAGAAAATAGTTTTTTTTATATAGAATTTGTCCCACAATAATATATAGAAAAGAAAGTTTTTAATTGAGCAACAAAATTAGTTTTATTTGTATGAAACTTGTAAAATGGTATGGTATGAGGCAAGTTGTCAACACACTTTTAAAATGGCAAGTTTCCATTTTAAAAGTGTGTTTAGAACATAATAACGGTTCACTAATTTAGTTATTGACTTTGTTTACATGTTGGTTTATATGTTGATAACTATTATACATATCGTCACATGAGAATTATAGGGTTCTATCTGCCTTGTTTTATGTTGAAAGAATTTAACAATCAAAGTTTTAATTAATAATTAATAATAAAAACAAACCACTTAAAAATGATATATTATATATCATTTTTTAAGTTGTTTAATATAAAATATATTAAATAATGAAATATAGATAACATAAACAACTTATAATTTATATTCATAATGAATAACAGCTGTAAAACATGTATTAAATAAATATTGAAACTTATGTTCTCACAACATAAAAAAAGGCAGATAGAACCATATAATTCTAATGTGACGATATATATATATAATTTTGTAAAATAATTTTATATATTTTTAAAATGTTATAATATGTATGCTAAATAAAGTGAAGTGTGAAGTTGTATTACATGCAGTTACTGCAATTCAATCCATACTTGTAAAACATTTATAAATTATTTATAAATGTATATATAAATGTATTATAAATACATTTTTAAAATTTGCATTGCATTTGGGGAAATAAAGTTGTATTATATTAAATTAATGATCAGCAATTGAATGTAAATAATAATAATAATAATAATAATGAATAAAAAATAATAATACTATTATTATTAATTAATAATTCTTGGGTAACTTTGTGCAAAAATTGTATGCATATAACTTAAGTAAGTTTTTATTTAACTTTAAAAGAGTTAATTTATGAATGTTAGGTAATGTTTGAAAGAATAATATATTAAATAATTATATAATACTTTGCATGTGTTTATATGTTTATATAATTTAATTTTAAAATTTTCATTTTTATTTAAACAAAAATGAATTTGAACATTATAAATAATGGTGAGAAATTATGTGCGAAAAACACAGAGAGTTGCAACAAATGATAGGATAAAGTCAGCGTTAGAAGCTATGGAGATGGGCTGCAGTCTGAAAAATATTGCATCAGAATTTAGTATTAACAAAAAAATATTACAACGTCATCAAGATGGAAAAGTAAAGGTAGTTGGTGGTTTATCTCTGGGTGGAAAATCTCCTGTATTTACATCTACATTATATATACATCTAGTATATACATCTTCTAGCATAAGATTTTGCTAAACAAATGGGAATTGAATATCCTTTTAATAATGAATCAAAAATGGCAGGAAAGGATTGGCTGCAAGGATTCATATCTCGCAACCCACGACTTTCTATTTGAACCTCACAAGCCACTAGTGTAAGCAGAGCTGTTGGCTTTAATAAACCAAAGTTAAATCAGTTTTTTTCAGTATACAAGTCTCTATTTGAGGAACATAAGGTTTTAGCCAAATAGCTCTGGAATATGGATGAAACTGGAATAACAAATGTCCATAAGCCAGGAAAGATAATTGCAACAAAGGGAAAACGACAAGTTTAAAAAAAACTAGTGGAGAAAGAGGTGCTACTGTGACAGTCGTGTGTGCAATGAGTGCAAGTGGTATTTATGTCCCACCATTATTTATATTCCCCCGTAAGTGAATGACTGATAGGCTGGCTTTTGGTGCACCTTCAGGGTCAATTGTTAGAGTTAGCTCCAGTGGATGGAGAGATTCATCTTTATTCATCGAATGGTTAATACATTTTGTTACTGTGGCTCATACATCTAAAAATAATGAGCAATTAATTGTACTCGATGGTCATCATAGTCACAAAACACTTGAAGCCATTAACTTTTGTCGCGACAATGGGATTCATCTTATAACTCTTTCACCTCATTGTATACACAAAATGCAACCTTTAGATCGTACATTTTTCAAACCATTGAAAATTGGTTACAATACTGCAGCAAGCAACTGGATGTTATCGCATCAGCGGCGTAGAATTTCATTTTTTGACATGGCAGGAATTTTCGCAACTGCCTATAAATTTACTGCAAACATTGACAAAGCAATCAATGGATTTAGATGCTATGGTTTATACCCAATAAATGAGCTTATTTTTAACAATGAAGCCTTTTATGCAGCTTTGCTCACTGATGAAGCTATACTATTGGAAAGCTGTCAGCAATCAAGTGAGTAGTAAGAGATTACCAATTCTGGCTTATTTTTTATTTTCAACCAAATTTTCAACCATAAATTAATATTAATATTGGGGTTAACATTGAACCATGTTGTGTATAATTTATTTAGATAAGAAATAATTTTTTTATTTTAAAAAATTGATTTTTTTAAAATAAGTGTTAAATTTTATTTCTTGTTATGAAATATTACGAAAAATTCTTAAAATGACGTCACGTGATTTTTTCCTGCTTCTTATTTACACCCTATTTTATGCAAGTATTTAATTAATTCAAGGTTGTTATTTTTACAAGCTTTTTTAAAAGCTCCATAAAATATAGTTTTTGAAGCTTTATACCCTAATCTATGCAAGTATTTTAGAAATTCAAGGTTGTTATTTTCAACAGCTTTTTTAAAAGCTTGGCCAAATTCAAATTCTGAAGCTCTGTACCCTAATTCATGCAAGTATTTAATTAATTCAAGGTTGTCATTTTCAACAGCTTTTTTAAAAGCTTGGCCAAATTCAAATTCTGAAGCTCTGTACCCAAATTCATGCAAGTATTTAATTAATTCAAGGTTGCCATTTTCAACAGCTTTTTTAAAAGCTTGACCAAATTCAAATTCTGAAGCTTTATACCCTAATTCATGTAAATATTTAATTAATTCAAGGTTGTCATTTTTAACAGCTTTTTCAAAAGCTTTATCAATTGCGTATTCTGAAGCTTTTTGCATTATTTCAAGATTTCCACTTTCAACAGCAGAATTAAATTCATATTCTGAATCTCTGTACCCTAATTCATGTAAATATTTTATTATTTCAAGATTTCCACTTTCAACAGCAGAATTAAATTCATATTCTGAATCTCTGTACCCAAATTCATGAAAGTATTTAATTAATTCAAGGTTGTTATTTTTAACAGCTTTTTTAAAAGCTCCATAAAATATAGTTTTTGAAGCTCTGTACCCTAATTCATGAAAGTATTTAATTAATTCAAGATCGTCATTTTTAGCAGCTTTTTCAAAAGCTTGACCAAATTCAAATTCTGAAGCTTTATACCCTAATTCATGCAAGTATTTTAACATTTCAAGGTTGTTATTTTTAACAGCTTTTTCAAAAGCTTGTTCAAATTCATAATTTGAAGCTCTATACAATAATTCATGAAAATAATTTAGCAATTCAAGGTTGTTATTTTTAACAGCTTTTTTAAAAGCATTATCAAATATATCTTCTGAAGCTCTATACCCTAATTCATTTAAAAACTTCAACATTAAAATGTTGTTATTTTTAGCAGCTATTTCAAAAGCATTATCTACACTTTGTTTTTTTGATTGGATTAAATATTTAATCAAGTCAATTTTTCTTATTTTTACAGCAAAATAAACTTTATTACCTTGTTTATACCCATATTTTTTTAGATAATCATTTAGATCATCATCAATCATACCATTTTTATCTTCATCATATTCATCATATTCATCATCATTCATTTTATCATCTTTATTAATCATTTCATTTTCATTATATTCATCTTCAGTCATTTCAATATCATGAATATCAATTATATTTAATTTTTCTTCAACTAATCTTAATCTTTCATTTATTGATTTTAATAATTCTTCAATTTTATTTTCCATTCTTTTTATATATAAAAGAAAAATTATTTAACTCATTTTCAAAATTTTTTTTATTTTTTAATGCGCATGCGCTAGGATTTACTTAAGCATAGTAGCGCTTATGCCTAGTAGTAGCATTGCTTAACTTTATCACTACTAGAATTTATAGTCACTACATGTATCAAAATTTAAATATATCCATTCATTACAGCACAATTAATTGCCCATTTAGAACCTTTATACCCTAATTCATGTAAATATTTAATTATTTCAAGGTGATCATTTCCTACTGCACAATTAAATGCATATTCATTTCCTTTATACCCTAATTCATGTAAATATTTTACTACTTCAAGATTTCCACTTTCAACAGCAGAATATACATTATATTCTGTACCTTTATATCCTATTGAATGTAAATATTTAAGTACTTCAAGATGTCCATTTTTTGCAGCACAATGAATTGTCCATTCATCTCCTTTATAACCTAACGAATGTAAATATTTTAATATTTCAAGTTGACCTTCTTTAGCAGCAATATCAATTAAATCTTCAAGTCCTCTATACCCTAATTCATGTAAATATTTTAATATTTCAAGTTGACCTTCTTTCACAGCAATATCAATTAAATCTTCAGGTCCTCTATACCCTAATTCATGTAAATATTTTAATATTTCAAGTTGACCTTCTTTTACAGCATTATCTATTGCATCTTCTATACCTTTATAACCTAACAAATGTAAATATTTTTGTACATCTTCTGTACTCTTTTCACCTAATTGATTTAATAATTTAATAAGATCATTTCTGCCTATACTTGCAGCAAAATCAACCTTATTACCTTTTTTATACCTATATTTTTTTAATATTGCAGTAATATAATATATTTGAGTTGAAGGTTTTATTAAAAAATTATTCTCAATATTATTTTCTTGATTCATTCTTTTTTATATATACAAGAAAATTATTTAACTCATTTTCAATTTTTTTTATTTTTTTTAATGCGCATGCGCTAGTATTTGCTTACACATAGTAGAATTGTCTTAACAATATTATATAGGGTCTCTTATAGCATATAATTCTAGTTCAGTTGCAGTTACTAAAGTAGTTGAACTATTTTCAATGTAATTAGTATATACAGGAAAAACATTAGCAGATCCATCTGTAAAACTGCTATTTGCACACACAGGTGCCCAATATCCACCACCTGTATCTAGTGTAAGTACTGCTCCTAAATTCATCATGCTTTTTGTAGTTGCCAAATTTAATCCGCAAAATCCTTGTCCTGTGTTTGTATTACCGAATGGTGTTTCAGTTGATATGAGTTGTGCAATATTTTGATAATGCATAGACATCATTGGAAGGAATGCTTGTTTAAATATAATACTTTTCCATTCACCATTAATTTTATATCTTAAGCGATATTTATAATATCCATCTTTGTTTTTATAAAAATAGTTATTAGATAACTGACTATATTTTGTAGCTGTAGTTGGATTAGCACTATCATAATTAAGTGATCCATAATAATTAGTTGGAAATAAATCTGTTGGTACTTGCCTAACAATTAGCGTTTCTCCTGATATGTAAAGTGGATAATAAACACTATTAGCATATAAATTATTTTTAGCTGTAATTAATGCATTATAAAATTGTTGAGCTAAAAATATTTGTTGACGTGAGTCGTAATGTACGGTGTCATCGTTTGTAATTCTCATAGAAGGTGGAAGATTAGTAATAGATATGCTTGCAGCGTATGGAATATATTCTCCAATAGTTGAAAGCGCATTTTGAACTGGTGTTGCTCTTGCTGAATTAGCTGAAACCCATCCAGGTCTCATTTGAAAAGTAAGGAATGGAATTGTATTTGATTTTGCTTGGGAATTTGTTAACGTGTAAAACTGATTAGATGAATACCCTATATAATCTCTTATGGTTTGAATAAAGTTTACTAGAATATGTCTATAATTATTATTCCAGCCATCTATAGAATCATTTTCTCCTTGAGCCCAAGTCATACCACAAAATTCTGCGTTATAATGTGATAAAATATATCTAATTCTACGAGTTAAATTTCTAAATCCAGTACCATATGGCATAAAATAATCATCACTAAAACCTCTTGCACCTAACATACATGGAAGTATCATTAAACTTTCATCTGAATGTATTATATTTAATGTGTTTGAAGTATCAGCATCTTGCATTATTAAACCTGCTAATATTGAACCATATCCAGCATAACACATATTATCTGATTCATTTACTTCAAGTCTAAGAGAACAAGGAAGTAACACATCATTTTGTCCATTATCCATTGCAAATTGTACTATTCGTCTATGCATATAATTTACAGTAGTTATTGCAGCAGAATGGCCCCATTCTCTACCATAATAAGTATTTGATTGTCCAGCTACAATCAAAACTTTATATTTACGAGGATAAGGAATTATTCTTTCTATATAATTTGTAATAAATTCATATGTTGAATCAATATATTTTTTTGTAGCAGCGTCCTGTGCATTAGTAGGATCAACTACATTGATCAATTTATGTGAATTCAAATTTATATTAGCACTCATACTATTAGTTCCATCTAATTTTAGACATGCACTGCTAGAAGTTTGATTATTATCAACATAATTTTTTGTAGCTGCATCTTGTGCATCTGTAGGATCAGCTACATTGATTAATTTATGTGAATTCAAATCAACATCAGTAGTGGCTGTATTTCCAACATTAATGTTGATATTTAATCCATCTGTTGTGTAACCATACAATGAATTACTACCGGCTATATTCATACTCATTTTAAATATGTTATATTTTTTTAATTCAGTATAATGAGTTTTCAATACTTTGAAAATCAACACCTTCATCAAGCTTTTTTAATACATAAAGACACAAGTGTCCGCAAAAAGAAGTGTCTCCAAACTGAATTCTTTTACTATTATAATAAACAGGACTGTGTAAATATTGAACAAGTTCAACTGGAGGTGGTAGTGCATAAGAATCAAAACTTAATTTTTCTTCTCCATCTTTATACCAGCAAATCCAATGAAATCCATTCGTACTTGAATCTCCAGTATTTAATATTCCACATTCTTTGTTTTGTGTATTTTTAGGTAGTTCATCTCTTACAAATACACCTCTAAAATTTTTAATTTTTAATTTTTTTGCTGCTTTTATTAATTGAAAGTTTGTTAAGGGTACATTTGGCAATATAATTCCTTCAACATTGATATGTTTGTCCATTTTTATTACTTTATTAGATTTTTTTAGATCTTTTTAAGATATAAAAAATAACTTACCTGTTTGCCTGCCTGCCTGTTTGCCTGCCTGCCTGCCTGTTTATTTCCAATCAATCTGAAATGAAAAGTTGGGTTCTGAAGGAACCAATGTTTTACTCTCTTTTAATTTATAATGTCCATATGCTAATGTGTGAATACCATCTTCTTGAATTACTCTTTTATCATCTTCTGCACTCAATGCTATTTTGTTTATTTCTTCAGTATAAACATCATGTAAATGAGATCTTATGACATTCATTTTTCTCATTTGATCTTTCTTATTTATAAGGCAGTCTTTATAATCTTCATGTGTAATATAATTTTTTACTACATTTCTCTTTACTCCTTTACATCTCTTTTTATCTTCTTCAACTATTTTGTAAGAATACAACTTTGATCTGAGTCCAATAAATTCCGTAATTTGTTTTCCTGCTGATTCATCTTTAAACATTCCTATTACTTTCTTATTTACACCAACTTTAAATCCATTTTGAACAGCTGGATGATCTTTATTAAATTCACTTGTATCAAATTTACTTTCAATATCATTAGAAATATCTGCATAAAAGTCTTTTGTTTTTATTTCATAGATTAATGAATCTGTATCTGTATATAATAGTTTAGCTTTATCTCCATATTTATTTTTCATGTAATCATAATGAAATTCGTACATTAGTGTTTTGCTCAAATCTAAAATACACATACCCAAGTAAATGGGTTTGTTATAAACTAGTTTTGTTCTTTTCATATGTATTGCAATTAAATTATCATCAAATATCGTTCTACTTTCATAATTTGGTTTTGATGATAATTTAATAGCTTCTTCTCTTTTAGAAACTAATCTCACATCAACTCTGTTTTCAATGTTCTCCATTGTCTTTCCAAATACTGAATTGTTCATAAGTTTAAAAAAGTCTTTTTCAAAGTCATTTGTTGCTTTTGTTCTTAGATTTGTATTGAGTTCAATGTATTTACTCAACCATGCACTTTCTTCAAACTTTATTCCTCTGTGAATTTTTGTTATTTTCATTCCTAATCTTTCATACAGTTTTAAGTTTTCATAGTGAATGATATAATTTTTCTTATGATTTAAATTAGGTATTAATTTATCAACTTTGTCTATTTTTAATCTTTCAGGGGCTAGAGGATAATCATTATGAACATCATGTAAATGTTCAGGATATTCTAAATCTACATCTAATATGCAAGAAGTAGATTTCCAATTTTTTAATTCTTCTTCATTCATCCATTGAAATCCATGTGTAGGAAGTGGTTTACTCATTGCCCATCCATATAAATTATTTGCATCTAGATACTGTATGTAAGTAGATTCTTTACTTTCATCATAATTTTCAATATATTTATTGTTAGCAGTTCCTAACCTGTTAGAAACCATACTAATTCCACCTCTTATTCCTTCTTTTATCATTAAGATCATATCATAATCACTTAATAATTCTAATTTTACTTCTGTTATTTTCAACGCAGCATCCCAAGCTAATCCTGGTGATGTATAGTACCAAGCAGGATCTAATTTATAATTGTTAAAACAGACATCTCTAAAATTCTCAAAGACATCAGCTAGTAGTAATACATCAGATTCGTTATATAAATTATGGTAATCTCTAAATGTTTTACATTGAAACTTTTCCCATACATTTTGTGCATGTAAATAATCTTCATCACTTATTCCTTCATCATTTAATCTTGAATAAAATGATTCTTTTGGTGGTAATTGTGTTTCATTTAATTTATCAATAGAGTCAACCCATTCATAAGGATAAACACCTTTTCTTAACAATAAATTGAGTTCATTTCCAGAATAGTATTTACTCAAATTTTTACATTGATCTTTTGACAAATTTTTAGTTAAACTATCTAAACTAGCAGCCATAAATTTAAAACTATCGAGAAAACGGAGCTCTCTCTTAATTTCAACTTTTTTTCCTTTTTTATTCGTAAACTCATCAAGTTTAATTTCTTTAGAAAAGCTGATATACTTTTCTTCATTGTTGGGTATACAATTTATTTTTCCTCCTTCTGATTTTCCTCCTTCTGACAATTTCTTTATGAACAAGTGAGAGTCATAACCAGATAAATTGTGAAATAGTACTGGAATAAATTTTGGAATTTTAAATTGCAAATTACAATCACTATGTGCAGCACCTCTATATTTTCCAGTAATATGACAATGATCTCGTACTTTATCATTATTAAGATCTTTTTCACAAATGTGGCATTTTTCTGCATTATCAAAATTATTTTTGTCTTTCATAGTCAATATCATATCTTTTGGAAACTTTAAGTACTTGTTATAAATCTTTTTTACATCTTCTTCAAGCATATTAACAAATTTTTGTGCTACATCTTCATTTTCATTACTTGCAGTGAATGTAACTAGTTTACTTTGATATACACTTTCATCGAAGCATTTAATATAGTAGCAAAATGAACTAGGTGTATGCTTTTGGTACTGCTTTGTATAAGATTCATTTGGATTAGGTGTACAAGTGTTGATTGGTTTTATAAAACTTTCAAAGTCAGCATAGACTACAAAAGGCACTCTCATAGATTTTTTAAAATGATTAAACTCAATCATTGTATTTGGTTTTGGAAGTTCAATTCGTACTGAATCATGAGTATCACAATACAATTGATGCTTTGATAAAGATTCTTCAGTACAAAATGCTTGTAAACAATTTCTACAAAAGTGCATAGCATGTCCATCTTTAGATATTTGTGATGAAAGTAATCTACTTAAACTTTTTATTAAACAATAGTGATTGGTTTCATCATTTGAAATGAGTAATAAATCTATTTCATGTTGTCTTTTTTTGTTTTCAGATATTCTTAAAGGATAAACAGAATTTTCATAACCAAATACATTAACACTGATGTTTTGATTATTTTTCTCAAATTGAGTAATCTGTTGTAGTGATACTGGGAATTTTATTTTTTCCCAATTTAATTTTTCAGATTGTTTTTTTAAATCTTTATCTATTATTTCAGAATTTTTTTCTTTAGGATTAAAAAATCTAGCAACACACCACTTAAAACATTCATTGTCTTCTTCATTCTTCATATTAATAATTGCTTTTTTAGCTGCCAACTCTTTAGGAAGAGGAATGTAAGATTTACCTTTAAGTGGTTTATATTCAATGATATTTATATCCATTTTTTTAACTGAAACAAATCTCCAACTTGATCCTAGTTGTTGAAATGCTGACAAGGATTCTAAAATTTTCTGTTCAGCTCTTTCATAAAGTTCGTTTAAATCTGTTGACTCTAATACAACTTCTGCTTTTGTTGAAAAAGATGAAATAGTTGTTATAGTTTGTCCTGTTTTAAGATCAGTACGCTCCATTTCACACTGAAGAACAATATAGATCTTTGATCCTTTATTACTATTTAAAATATTTAATACATTATTTTTAACTGATTTCATAAAAGACAAAGCATCATATCCTTCAACTCCTTCAGCTGAAAATTGTTGAGTTACATTTTTAATAGCTGATTGTGTTAATTTAAATACTATTGGTTTCTTTTCTCTCTTTTCTATCTTTTTTTCATTTTTAGATTCTATAGGTTCACTTTTAAATCCAAAGAAATTAGAAACAGTTGATTTTATTGATGTAAGTTTTTCATTTGCAGTCTTTTTAATGTTTTCAGGAACATAGGACATAATCCAATCAGCAAATGAATTCACTTTATTATTAACAATATTAATATAACTAATTGGAACATATTGTGTAGGTGTTAAAGTATTTTGTGAAATATTATTTGGAATAGGTGTATCTGATATAGGAGTTGCTTGATCAAGCGAACCTATTGCTCTTATAAGATCTGCTTTTCTCATTCTGCCATAATATTTAATTTTTCGCTCTCTTGCGATTTGTTTTAATTCTTTTACATTTCTATTTTCCATTTTATATATACAAGAAAATTATTTATATCATTTTCAATTTTTTATTTTTTATGTAAAGAAAATTAAATAATACAAAAAAACAATTTCTTTTAATATTTTTATAGAAAAAGTCTATAAAAATAATTTATTTTTCATTATATATTTTATTTTTGTGATAATGCATCTTTTTCTTTACTTGCTCTTATTATTTCAATTTTTACTCCATCTACAATCTTCCCATTTTTACTAAAAATATAAGTTTTAGAGCGCTTTTCTTTTTTATTATAGGCATAAAATGATTTGTAATTTTTAACTTCACCAGTTTCTATATTAGTAAGTTTAATTTCCCATGGATCTGTTCTAATTGTTGCAAGATAATCATATTTAGGATCTCTTTCTTTTTTTTCTTTTGTTGGAAGAAATTTTGGTCTTCCAGCAGATTTTTTTTCTTTTATTACTTTTTCTTTTTTAACTCTTTTAACTCTTACAATCTTTGGTTTTTTTTTGTTTCTTAGTAATGATATTTGTTTTTACTGAATCTTTATCAATTAAGTTATTATCCATAGCAATCATAACTAATGCCATAGGATCTTTAGATGTTTGTTGTATATTATTATCTTTTAATAAATTTAATAAATACTTTTTCGTATATTTTATTTTATCACTCATTCTTTTTTATATATAAAGAAAATTTATTTAAATTATTTTCAATTAATTTAAATAATAGTATTTTTTTTTATTGCATATATTATTTTAAAAATAATTATTTTTCTTTACTTAGCATTGATCACTTTGTAACTTAGCGAAGCATTGGTTCTTTCAGAACCTAATATTCAAATCTTAATCTATCTCCATTAGAAGTTAATTTTGCTATTCTATCTGAAATGATGAGAGCAAATATTACAGTATTTGCTGGAACAGGTGTATTAAATTCTGCTTTAAGTCTAATATCTACTGTTGAATCTTTCATTCTTTCTGATTGTTTACTTACATCAAAATACATAATAGGATATAAATCTCTATAATCTACAGGAGTGATATTGCATAGACTAATAAGATTAGACATATTATAATAATCTTCAGCAAAATTGGATGCATGTCTATATGCTCTAGTAATTTTCATATTTGGAAATGATAAACTATAATTAGTAGCAGGATATCTTTCTTCATTAAGCTCAATCCACATGTTTTTCAAATCACAATGATCAAATATTGAAGAATTTTGTTCTTGATTTCCTTCTCTATTTGTTTGAAAAGCAACAAGTATATATCTTGATTTTTCAGTTGTTCTTAATCCTAATCTCCAGTCAAATGTTGTATTTTGTGGAACATTAGTTCTATCTAAGAACCTCGATCTAAATCCCATATCAAGTGTTTCTTGTGATTTAATTATTTTAACAAGTTGTAAATTTGCTACATCAGATGGAGTTGCACGTCTCATCATTAATGATATTCTAGTAATATTTACTTTTCCTGCAGCTACACCAGCAGCTCTAAAAATTGCATTATCATCATTTCTTCTTAGCAGAAAAAGTTCATGCTTTAATCCATAAAAAACTTTATCATAATCATCACAAAATCCAAAAATATGTCTTAATGGAATACTTAATTCAAATAAACCTTTCGTAGTTGGTTTTTGAATGATAAATTGCTGCCTTGCTGAAAATCCTGTATTATTAACTAAATCTGCTGTTGTTGTATTATCTTTAAACCACAATTGATTCATTGCTTTTGATTGTTGATAGTCATTTGGATATTTTAACATTCCAAGCATTGTAGTTGCTATACCTGGATAACTAACTGATTCAACGACTGAATCATAGAACCTATATTCAATTCTCTCAAA
>NC_061163.1:47542558-47567558 GCF_022113875.1 Hydra vulgaris
TTCTTGTGATTTAATTATTTTAACAAGTTGTAAATTTGCTACATCAGATGGAGTTGCACGTCTCATCATTAATGATATTCTAGTAATATTTACTTTTCCTGCAGCTACACCAGCAGCTCTAAAAATTGCATTATCATCATTTCTTCTTAGCAGAAAAAGTTCATGCTTTAATCCATAAAAAACTTTATCATAATCATCACAAAATCCAAAAATATGTCTTAATGGAATACTTAATTCAAATAAACCTTTCGTAGTTGGTTTTTGAATGATAAATTGCTGCCTTGCTGAAAATCCTGTATTATTAACTAAATCTGCTGTTGTTGTATTATCTTTAAACCACAATTGATTCATTGCTTTTGATTGTTGATAGTCATTTGGATATTTTAACATTCCAAGCATTGTAGTTGCTATACCTGGATAACTAACTGATTCAACGACTGAATCATAGAACCTATATTCAATTCTCTCAAATAAATGCAAAAGTCCATTGTGTGTTAGTGTTATTGCATCTGTATTTGCATATGCAGTTCCATCTGCTTTTACAAGTCTTCCTTCAATTTCTAAATAGGATTCGTGTGGATGAAACAAAGAATCACTGTTTTCAATAAAAATTCTTATTTCTCCTAAATTTAAATTTGAATTAACAGAAGGTGTAAATTCATATTCTTCATATTTTTTAATCTCCTCATCAATTCTCAATTTATCAGTAATATTAAATATATCAGATTTTACCATTTTTATATATACAATATAATTTTTTTAAATCACTTTATGCTATTTATAAAATTATATTATTTTAAGCCCATCGCCTTTATGTTTTTTAACTAAATCTTGTATTCTAACAGGTTTACTTTTTATTGACGATCCCATCATGATTTTACTAATATCTGGCACTGCTTCATTTAATTTATTATCTAAAGTATTTATTAAATTTTTAAGTTCTTGTTTGTTTTCAGGTGTCATCTTTGATGATTTGTTTACATTTTCTATTAATTTTTTACCTTTATTTATTACAATATCTTTAGCAGTAGATATTACAGAAGTTGCAAGTTCTTTCCCTGCTGACTTTGCTGCATCTACAGCAGTTTTTCCCAAATCTGTAGCAGCTGCTTTACTAGCCAAAATACGAGATGCATTAAGTGCATTACTTAATGCTTGCTTATTAATCATATTCATAAAAGGTGTAAATATTCCACTTCCACCTACTTCATACTTGTGAGTATATGCTTTATTATTTATAACTAACATTTTATTTACACTATATATTTTTTTAATTCATTTTTAAATGAATCTAGGTTTCAAAGAGACTTATTTAATTATTGGTCCATTTTTATTAAAATGATTAGTTAACATTGTTTTCATACCAGATAATGCTCTAAAAAAATCAGAAGATTTTGCTTGATTATACATATTATTTATATCTGTAAATATTCCACTTCCACCTCCTACATACTTGTGAGTATATGCTTTTTTATTTATATCTAACATTTTATTTACACTATATATTTTTTAATTCATTTTAAATTATCTTTTTTTTTTTAAAAGTTCATTTTGTTCTTCTAAAAGAGATACTTGTTTTTCTAAAAGATGTTCTGATTTACATTTTGACACAATTTCTTTTATTTCATATTCAATACTTATCGGCTCTCCTTGTAAAGTAAGTATATGCCCATCTTGGTCCATTATTGTTGTTTTCATATCCCAAATTTTTTTTGATAATAATCTATAATAAGTTGGATTATTTGGTACTTCTACAATTTTATAACCCACTGGCGTAGATGGATAAAATGAATATATAACATTTGAATATGCACCATCTATAATTGACCCTGTTACAAGACTATTTGTTACATTAATAGTATTAACATGATTTATATCTATTACTTTATCTGAAATATATACTTTTGATGAGTCAAATGTTATAAGATTACCATCACGATCTCTATTATTAAAACCTAAAAGGTTTTTTATAGAGTCATCATCAAGTTGTATTCTAATATTGCTATTTTTATTAATAATAATCTGTGATCTTTCAGTATTAAAATTTGCTTCAAATATAATAGATGTAGGATCAAGTCTTATACTATCATACTTTTGTTTTTTTTTAAAATTTTCAATATCTGTGCTTGGTACATTTTTAAAAGACTCTTTATATCTAGCAAGTTGATCTTTAAGAGTAGTCATTACATATCTAGTTACAATTGTATTTATATTTCTAAGTTCATAAGATCCTGTTGGAATCTTAATTTGTTGAAAACCAGGATTATCACTAGCTTCTATAGTAATATTTATTGTATTGTTCATTCCTTCAATAATATTTGGAAAACTATTATAAGTCATTAATTTTTTAAGAGCTATTCCATACTCTTTATGTGCATCTAGTTCAATAGGTACTGTCATATTAGTATTTATAACAGTATCGTTTGAAGATATATGTATTGTTATTGACATTTTATATATGTCATAATTTTTTATATTGTTTTCAATATAAAAAAATTTATATGAATCTACTTTCTCTCTCTTATATGAAATTCTATTGTATAACTTTCATTATTAAAATCTATAGGTTTATTAAAGTTATCAATGATGTCAATTTTCATTTCTGAAATGGATTTTGTTTTTAACGGAAAATATTTCTTTGATATCGGTTGTTCATTAATAACTGAATTTTTGGAAACAATAATTGGAATAAATGAATACATTACAGTCGTTTTCTTAGCATTTCCATTATTAGATACAATTTTTCCATCTACAAGATTATTTAATATATATACTTTTTTGTTTTTAGTTGAATCGCTATAGAGAATAGTTTGAAATCTATCCAATGCCATTTCATATTCTTTATTTTCATCAAGTTTAATAATATCATCAAATTTAATTATAACTGGATTTTGTTTATTTTTTTCTATTTCAATATACATTTTTATATTTATAATAATTATTTAATTCACTCTTCATCTTCGCTTTCTAAGTCTACATCTTTAATATAAAATCTTTCTATCTTATACTTATTTTTAGATACAACTGCATCTAATAATTTTACTTGAATAGATTGAATCATTGATCCTATATATATACCTTCAATTGCTAAGCATCCAACAACATCACATCTTTTTTTAATAAGACTTTCTCCTAAAATATCACCATTTTTATTTCTGAATACTTGATCCATCTTTTTACTTTTATAATCTGTTGGTATTTTTGCATATATAATTGGAGATGCTTTAAAATCATCATTTCTATACTTTAAAATATTCAAGTTGTTAATATTTAAGCTTTTCATACCCCCTTTTTTTAACGTTGCTTCATTTTCATTCACTTTATCTCTACAAAATTTTTCAATAGCTTCAATAATTGCGATAAATATATCATTTTCACATACAAAAGGAATTGAGTATCCTGTAAGTTCTTTTGTTTTCATGTCTCTATTTTCACAAACTCCATATGATAACGATTTTGGTGTTTTTACTCTTAATGGTTCTGAAAGCTTATCATTATATTTGTATTCAATTACTATTTTTTGATATTGAACAGGTTTATTAAATTTTTTTATTTCTTTTACATATAAATTTGCTTCATCAAAATTTTCAATATCTACATATGTCATTCTTTTTATATATAAAAGAAAAATTATTTATATCATTTTCAATTTTTTTAATTTTTACATCATTTGCTAGAGTTGTAATTTGAAGTTGTTGTCGTTACAGTGGTATTTGTATTAGCATTACCAGAAGTAGCTGTTACACATATATTCACATTTACATTTGAGTTGTTCATTTTTTTAATAGTAAAAAAAATTTAAATCACTATGTGAACCGGGCTTTGTCAAATATTTTTCAATTCTGTATTATCAACCCAAGAGTTAAAAGTATCAGGATACCCATACCACTTTACTAATGATTTATTACCTTGTTTTTTAATAACTTTTTCAATTCTAAATATCTCTTGACTTGTTTTTTGAAGTTCTTGTTCATAAAAAGTACCTTGTATTTCTTCATTATTATAATCAATTATTTTATAAGTGGGTGGATCTGTGTATTGAACTTGTGATATAGTAAATACTTCTTCAGTCCATCTTGGTGTGTATCCTTTTTCAAATGCTCCTTTCTTTTTAATTATTCTTACTTTATCACATATTGAAAACTTGGGTTTGATAGGATTAGATATCACTTTACCATTTAAATTTAACCAAACTTTATTTTCATTCTTTTTATTGCTTGCTTCAGCAGGTGTCATTTTAATTGAAGAATGCTTTGTGTTGTTGTATTGATTTACCATTTCATCTAAAACATCAATGTATTTTCTAGTTGAATTAGCAGAAAAGTATTTAAACATTTTCTCTTTCATTGTTCTATTCCAACGTTCAACTACACAGCTTTTTTCTTCATTTTCAGTTGAATAGAGATGAACACCTAATGCTTTAACATGCTTGTTATAAAATTCCAAACCTTTATCAACCCATAATTTCATACACTTTCTATCTTTAAATATTTTATTAAATGCATCAGCAACTTCAATTCCTGTCTTACTTTTCAATGGAATTATCCATCCATACTTTGAAAATATATCAATGACCATTAATAAGTATTTTATACCATTATTAAATTTAGAATAAGCTTGCATGTCAACTAAATCAGCAGCCCATATTTCATCTATTCCATTTGCAACTACTTTTCTCTTTCTAAAATGTTTTATAACAGGTTTATGAAGTTCATTTGCAAGTTCATCAGTCCATTTCATGTTTTTGCTTTTTTTCCTCTGCGCTTGCAGTTTTTTTGACATAATTCTTTAATACTTATTGGTTCTTTATTTCCCATACCAAACCTTACTTTAGCAGATATGATAGGTTTTATAATCCTTCTTTCTAATTTTTCACGAGGTGTAGGATTAGGTATAGCATCCATTTGTTCAAGCATTATTTTATCAGCTAAATTTCTATTCTCTTTATCTGTAAAATGTTTATAAGCAAGATCATGAATATAAGCTGTTTTATCAACTCTATCTACAGGCATACTCCATTCTTTAGGCATCTCAGTTGAAGTTAATCTTTCATCTAAATTTGTACCAGGTCCTGCAAAGTTCATACCTGGTATATGCATTTCACCTGGAAACTTTTGCAAAGGTAATTTTCTATTACTTGTGAATTTATTAAGTGATTCTACCAAATCACCTCCTTTTTGAGCTCCTTTTATAAATTGACATTTTCTTGTTCCACAGATTGCACAATTTCCACATTGCATATTTCTTTTGTTTTTACTCATAGCATGTTGTAAATGGAGTGTATCTGTTTTGTTTTTACATTTAACGCAATACATTTTTTATATATGTATTTTAATTTATTTAATTTAAAAAATACTTTTCATAAATAAAAAATGGAAATTATAGATTTATCATGGAATATAAATAAAAGTAAACGTCAAAATAATGAGTTATTACCTAAAAGTATAAGAGGGATTATTGTTGGAAAATCAGGTTGTGGAAAAACAACATTATTATTAAACTTGCTATTAAGGCCTGGTTGGTTAGACTATAATAATTTACAAGTTTTTGGAAAATCTCTTTTTCAACCTGAATACAAAATATTAAAAAATTCTTTTGAAAATAAATTACCAAAAGAAGTTATTCTTAAACTATTTGAGTTGCAAGATCAAATAAATAAAAACAATGTAAATCCAGAGTTTGTTATTAAAGACATTTCAAGAAATTTAAAAGATAAAACAGATATAGAATGTCAGTTTTATGAAACAGCAGAGGATGTACCAGAACCTGAAAGTCTTAACTGTATTAAAAATAATTTAATGATATTTGATGATTTACAATTAACAAAACAAAACAAGTGTGAAAAGTACTATATAAGAGGAAGACATAGCAATGTAGATTGTTTCTACTTGGCACAAAATTATTTTGAGTTGCCCAGGAGAACGATACGAGAAAATGCAAATTTTATTTGCTTGTTTAAACAAGATTCTAAAAATGTAAATCATATTTATAATGATCATGTTTCAAATGATATGAAATTAGATGAGTTTAAAAAGTTTTGTAATGAAGCTTGGTCAAAAAAGCATGGATTTGTTGCTATAGATTTGTCTTCTGATTTATTAAATGGAAAGTATAGAAGTGGATTAGATTTATTTTATTATCCAACTTCTTTGTGGAAACAATAAATATATATTTTTTAAAAAAATATATATTTTTATGAAGATCAAGTTCCTAAAGAAGAGAACCTAAAAAGTGTATTTTCTTAAATGGAGAATTATTTCCTAGTAACAATCCTTTACCTACTGATGAATAATCATTTCCATTTTTTAAATAATATCCGTCTAAATAATTATATCCACTATTCCATGGGTTTAAAAATACTCCTTTTCCTGCTTTTATAATTTTAATTCCATAACCATTCTTTTTTCCATAAATAATACCTTTTCCAGCAATTTTATTAACTATAGCATTTCCAGCTGCCCCTGCTGCTCCTGCTATTGCTGCTGTTGCAGCAGTCTTTGCAATTATTGGAGCAGCACTTGCAAGTGCTGTTCCAAGTAATGCTAGAAGAGGTAAAAATCCACCTCTCTTAATTGGAGAATTATCTCCTAATAACAATTCTTTACCTATTGATGTATAATCATTTCCATTTTTTAAATAATATCCGTCTGAATAATTATATCCACTATTCCATGGGCTTAAAAATACTCCTTTTCCTACTTTTCTAATTTTAAATCCATAACCATCCTTTTTTCCATAAATAATACCTTTTCCATCAATTTTATTAGCATTTCCATCAATTTTATTATCATTTCCAGCAATTTTATTATCATTTCCACCACTTTTATTAGCATTTCCAGCACTTTTATTACCTTTTTTACCACTTTTTTTAACATTATATTTAAGTTGTGCTCTACTCAGTAAAAGTGTTATACCTTTATTTTTTGAATAGGCTGCTGCCATTCTGTTTATTTGTGAGTCTGTTAACGCTAATTTGTGTTCACCATTTAAATCTTCATATGATAGTTTTATACTAACATTAGTATCAGATTCAATTGCGTTTTTAATTTTTTCATTCTGACTATCTGACAGATTGATATTAGTATAATAGTATTTTGTCATTTTATATATAAAATAATTTTTTAAATCACTTTGTGATTATTGCTTTCTGTAATGCTTTATACTCATTATCATCTATTTGACCCTGTCGTAACAACTCATCACAAATAGCAACAATCTCATTCCTTGTTCCAGTATTTCCTGCATGTAAACCAGCTAAGCGTAATTTAAGCATATCAAATAGTGCATTTGGATCACTAGGAAGAATGACAACTCCTTTTCCAGACTTTCCAATCATCTCTTCCCAAATAGGTTTTATTACATTAGTGTACTTATAACTTTTAGATGATCTTGGTTTAGCTGAATTTAAATCAGAGCGAATTGCATCTGTTTGATCTAAAATTTCTTTATACTTATTACGATCATTGTTAGTATATTTAACAGGATGAGATTTTACTATGATTTCCCAAAGACCAGATGTACCAGTGTATTTTTTACCTTCAATAATTATATCATTACCTTCAATAATTATTGGTTTTTTACCAATGTAAAATTTTTCATTACCTTCATTGTAATGTATACCAAATATGTCATCTGATACTTTTTTACTATTTTTAGTTGTATATAACTTTAAATATTCTGTTGCGATAGGTCCTAACGACATTTTATCTACAACTTCAGGTGGCATGATTGCTTTAGTTTCAGAATCTAGTAAAGCAGGATAATTTGAAAAAGTATTAGCTATTTGATCAGCTTTATTTTCTAATTTAGATATACCTTCTTTTATTCCAGATTGACTATCAATTATTGGCTTGTACATTTTTTCCAAGTTTGTCTGTAAAGCATCATATCCTAACTTTTCATTAATAGAATCTTGATATACACTTTTCTTTAAACCCTCAAGTTCTTTTGCTATTTTTAATCTTGCATCAATATCTGTAGCTTTTGCATACATTTTTATATAAGCAATAATTTTTTAAATCAACATATATTATGTTTTTTAATACATAATATATGTTTAAGTAATATGTTTTTTAATTATTAAGAGTATTATTCATCACTCCTATATTCTGATTTTTGTTAAATCTTATATTTAGCAATTCCATAGTTTCTTTCATTGCTTTCTCTTTACCTTGATTAATGAGTGACTCTTTAGTCTGTTCATCTATATCATTCTTAGATTTTGTTCTAATTTGTTCAGTCATAGATTGAAACTTTTCAAGTTCTGAAAGTATCATATTAAATTCTGCATCATCAATATATTGATCTGATATAGCTTTAGAAATAAGACTACTTATTGTATTTAGTTTTGCATCAGCTAGTACTTTAATCTTTTCATGCTTTTCTGCTTTTATTGTAAATTTTTTATTAACTTGTGATCCTATTAGTGATAATACACCCATACCTAATGCTGCACCTTCACATGCAATAGCTACTGGTGTACCAACTATTGTTGTTAAAAAACCAATACCAACAGCTCCTAATGTCATAGTGCTTGCTAGTAATGTATTATCAACTGCTGAAATGATTCTTACAGCTCTGTGATATTTTTTACTTAAAATCTCTCTTCTTTTCCTTTCACATTCTATTTTATCTTGAATTTCACTAATCTTTTGTAATCTAAAGTTATGATCTGAAATTGGTGGTGCAGATGGATTTTCTGAAAACTGGTTAAGATCTGGATAAAGCTGCTTACATTCATTATTATATTCATTATTATATCCATTATTATTACATAGCATTTCTTTTTTCTATAAAGAAAAATTTGTTTTAAATCACTTTTGTTATCAATGCTTCGCTAAATCACTTTTTACCAAAATTAAATATATCTTCATCAGATTTATCTTTAATTACTTCTTCTATACTTGATAATAAAGATTTTACAGATTCTTTATCACTTTTCTGTTTAGTTCCTGAGTCATTTTGTTGTCTCATTTGTTCTTCTTTTGCATGTTCTAAAGCATCTCTATGTGATATATAATTTACATTTAAAATACCATTATAAGTTGATATACAACATAACAAATCTCCTTTTTTAATGTTTATATCTTTTTTATCGTTATTATATACAGTTATTTTAATATCGTCAGTAGACTCTGTTACAATAGAATTTAGTAAATTTAGTTCTGGTTTATAATTTTCTGCAATTGAAATCACTATATGTCCTTTATCTATTTCAACACCACACATTAAAGAAATGTTATTATATGAATTTGATTTTACTGTAAAATCTTCTTGTGCGAATACTTTAATATGTCTATCATTTATTGCTCTATGTTCTAAATCTGAATTAATATAAAAATTTATTCTATATTGTTCATTCTTTTCATAATATAAAAACATTCTACTATTATACATTTTATAAATGTAAAGATTTTTTTTAAATCACTCTGTAATCCTCATATCTATTTTGTTTTTAAAGTTCTTGCAATATAATTTAAAATGCTTTCACCTTGATGTAAAAAATTACACTTTTTATTATCATTATTTTTATATATTAATGTTTTTTCTCCTTTTTTATTTTTCTTTAATTTACTCTCTACTAATTTACATGGAGTATAATGACAAATTTCAACATTTTCTTCAATTTCTTTTAAATAATGAGCATATTTGCAATTTATATTTTTACATTCTTTTTTATCAAGAATATATTTGCATAATTTAGTTTTAGCTTTTCTTAATTTTATTAATTCTGACTTTTTGGGATGAAACAATCTACACTTTTTATTCTTACATTTTGGGTATTCAGAACATAGAGATAAATGTCTATATTGACATGAAGATTTAGTGCATATGAGTCTTTCCTTTACAGTATTACAATAAGGAATATCATGATTGTATTTACATCTATGTTCAAAATGACAATAATTATCTTTTAAAATATTTTTACAGAAAATGGGTAGTTTCTCTACAAAATGTATTGTTGAAGGTTTTCCATCTTCAGTAAAATTAATATCTACATTAAATGGTTTTTCAAAACTAAATTTTCTGTTTTTGTAATGTTTTTTAAAAGAAGTATCATCAAGAGCAGGAAAATCATCATTAATAACATTATAAGTTGGAACATAATTAATCCATTTCAGCTTATCTTTATGCAGTTCCATGATTTGAACTGTTTTTAAAGGAATTGGAACTATAGGTTTTTCTTTAACTTCTTCATCATCTGATGTATAATAAGTAGCTTCATCAGATGTATAATAAGTGCCATCTTCAGAATCTGATTCTTCAAATTCAAATTTTAATATTTCTTCAAAAAGTTTAAATTCTTTTTGAAATTCTGATATTTCATTAATTTCATCATCATACATTTTTCTTTTATTATTTGTAAAAAATACTTTAAATCAAAAAATTTAAAATGAGTTAAATAATTTTCTTTTATATATAAAAAGAATGGAAAACGAAATGCAAAATTCATTTTTAAAATCAATTGAACAAAGATTAAGATTAATAGAAGAAAAATTAAATATAATTAATATTCATGATATTGAAATGACTGAAGATTCTGAAGTTACTACAATTACTACTGAAGTTACTGAAATTACAGAAACTACTGAATATGATAATGATATTGAAATGACTGAAGAAGATGACGAAGATAAAGAAGATGACGAAGATAAAGAAGATGAAGAAGATGAAGAAGATGAAGAAGATGAAGAAGATGAAGAAGATGAAGAAGATGAAGAAGATGAAGAAGATGAAGAAGATGAAGAAGATGAAGAAGATGAAGAAGAAGTTACTACAGTAACTACAGTAACTACAGTTACTACAGTAACTACTGAAATTACAGAAACTACTGAATATGATAATGAAGATGATAAAGATGAAGTTGTATTTGATAATTAGACTACAGAATTAAATATTTTTTTTTATTTTTTTACAAAAAATAAAAAAATTGAAAAATAAGTTAAATAATTTTCTTGTATATATAAAAAAGAATGGAAAATAAAATTCAAAACGAAATAATTAATCCTTCATCTCAGATATATTATATAACTGAAATATTAAAAAACTATGGGTATAACGATAATTTTGAAAATAAAGTTGACTTTGCTGTTGAAATAGATAGATTTGATCTAATTAAATATTTACATTCAAAAGGTTATAAAGGTACAAAAGATGCAATTGCTTATGCTGCAGAAAATGGTCACCTTGAAATTATTAAATATTTACATGAATTAGGGTATAAAGGTAATAAACTTGCTATTAATAATGCTGCAGAAAATGGTCACCTTGAAGTATTAAAATATTTGCATGAATTAGGGTATAAAGGTACAAAAGATGCAATTAATTATGCTGCAATGAATGGTCACCTTGAAATTATTAAATATTTGCATGAATTAGGGTATAAAGGAACAAAAAATGCAATTAATAATGCTGTAGTAGATGGATATTTAGATGTAGTTAAATATTTAATATCTTTAAATTATAAAGTCAATGAAACTGATTTTATGTGTGCTGTATTTAATGAACATTTAGAAATTCTTAAATATTTTATTGAAGATTTAAATTTAAGAGGACCTGAAAATTTAATTAAATATGCTTTTTCCAATTTAATGAGACGAGAAAATAGTCATCTTGAAGTTGTAAAGTATTTACATGAAAAAGGATATAAATAAGAAGCAAGAAGAAAAAAATTGAAAATTTAAATTCTTTACATAAATTAAAAAAATGGAATGTACAAGTAAAGATGAAGTTAATAAATTTATGGGTTATAAAAGAAGAATAAGTTTAGCTCGTTATTTTAAAAATAAAAATAAATTACAATGGGAAAAGTTAGAGAAGGAAAGATTAGAAGAAGAAAAGTTAAAAACACCAGATCAAATTTATTATTAAGAAAAATCACGTGACGTCATTTTAAGAATTTTTCGTAATATTTCATAACAAGAAATAAAATTTAACACTTATTTTAAAAAAATCAATTTTTTAAAATAAAAAAATTATTTCTTATCTAAATAAATTATACACAACATGGTTCAATGTTAACCCCAATATTAATATTAATTTATGGTTGAAAATTTGGTTGAAAATAAAAAATAAGCCAGAATTGGTAATCTCTTACTACTCAAGTGATTCGCCTAGTATGCACCTATACAGTTGCCAGATGTCATAAGCACAGCAACTGTTGCCTCAAAATTGAAGACTGTTATAAAAGAACCAGCACAATCAAATGATGCAGTTTTGCCAGTTGTTGATGAGCATCTTGGCCAAATCCGCCCCTAATATTTTGGAAAAGATTTCCCCGCAACCTAAAATTACTGTATTAAGACAGCGTAATAGAAAGATAGAATCAGCTAAAAGTCTTACTTCTTTGCCTTTCAAGAAAAGATTAAAAGAACATAAAAACAATGTAAAAGAAAAGCAACAAGAAGCAATATTGCGTAAAGAAAAAGCTGCGCTTAATAAGGTAATCAAGCAAAAAAAGAAATCAATAAATTTGAAGACAAAAAAGCCAAAGAAGTCTAAAAAGCAGAAAGCCTCTGAATGTTTTATTACTGATATTACTTTATGCATCATATGCTCTTGTGCATATAATGTGCCCCCATTCGATGATTGGACACAATGTACTAAATGTACATCGTGGTACCACACTTCGTGTGGTCCAGATGATTCAGACTTATGCTACTACTGTGAATCATAGTCATGTATATACATCGTTATTAGAACATTTATTTTAGTTATTTATTGCTAATAATTAAAAAAGAAGTTATTTATCTTCAAGACAATTGTATAGAATAATTGCATAGTATTTATTTACAGTGTTTATATTTCAGTTGTTTTAATAAAATGTAAAGAGTAAATAAAAAAAAACTAATAATGGCTTTTATTTTTAAGAACTTTAAGCTATCTTAAACAACTGTTTTAATGGTTTGGGAAAAAACGTGTGAAAAGCTTTTTTTATTTAAATCCTTAGAGCATCTTGCCCCACTACTGAGGCAAGATGTCTTCTGGCACAATTTTTTTTTGATTTGAAAGTTTATCAACAGTAACAAAGTAGTTATTTTATCTTAACAATGTCTTCTCTTATAAGTAAACTTTGATATTAGAAAGAAAAAATACAAGAAAATGTAAAAGTATTTTTTATATACGATAAAGTTTGCAAAGGTGCCCCCCCTTACCCCACCCTACCCTACAGTTAACTATAGGAATTTATTCCTGTCAGGGTTCTTTGTATATACATTTGTTTAAGTATTAAAAAAGTATATATACGTAAGATTTTTTTTTAAATTAAAACATATTGGTATTTAACTTGTTAATAAAATGGAAATAATTAAAAATACTGATAAAAAAGAAATTCAATCAAATACAGAAGCTTCAGAAATATCTGTGAAACTAGTTCGAGAAATATTTTCTGAGATGTTTAAAAAGCAGCAAAAAAACATTCTTAAACTTATCAGTGGTAATTTAAAAATTACAAATGAAAGAATCGATGGACTGTTGAAAATGAAAGTATTGATGGACTGTTGAAAATGAAAGTATTGATAGACTGTTGAAAATGAAAGTATTGATGGACTGTTGAAAATGAAAGTATTAATGCACTGTTGAAAATGAAAGTATTGATTGACTGTTGAAAATGAAAGTATTGATGGACTGTTGAAAGAGTTAACAGAAATTAAAGAAACGTGCAGAACTTTACAAAATGAAAATAATTAGAGAAAATTTGAAATGGTAAAAACAAATGATAGAGTCTCAAAAATTTAACACACTTAAAAAGATATCGAAAACAGTGTTACTTTTTCGCAAGATACCCAAGAAGAAAAAATCAATAGAATTGAAGATTTTTTTTTTTTACAAAAGCATTTAATGAGGAAGAAAAAAATAAGCTGCGACAATTGGACTGAGAAGAAACAATTTGCAGTTTGAGGGAATACTGAGAGAGAACCTGAAAGCTGGAATTAATATGAAGAAAATATTCTATTTATTTGTTGAAAACAAACTAAATGTAAGTGGTGTAGTTATTGAAAGGGTACATAGGACCGGAAAAACTGGACAAAATAAACCTCAATCAATCGTAATAAAATTGCTAAACTATAAAGATAAAATTAGCACATTAAAGAATTCAAAAAAATTAAAGAAACAGAAATATTTATAAATGAGGACTACTCTTTCGACACCAAGCAGCTTACCTCAACCTAGAGATCCGTGGTTCAACGCCACCTCTGGGCGAGTTTTATAAAATCGGTAAGGAAGGGCGTGAGCTTCCTTTCAAATGTTCTTCCACGGTACTCTGTGATAACTTCTTGTAGCACCTAAAATAAAATAAAAAAAAAAAAAACAAAGAAAAGAATACCCTAACCATATGGAAAAATCCCTTTGAAGAAATACGAGCTCACAGGAATAACGGTAAATATTCTGTTGTTATTTATGATAAATTAGTAGTTAAAGATTTTAGTTATTTAAAAAACAATTTTTTTGATTTTTTAAAAATTGTTTTATTTGTCTTTTTAATCAAATGTCGTGTTTTGACTTAAAGCTAGAAAAGAAGCTTAAACTAACATATGCTTTTAAAATCAAGTGGTTCTATTTTAATAACCTTTAGTTTTAATTTTTTTAATAAACCTTTTGCTGAATAATTGCATCGTTAAAACTTTGCCGCATATCCCTAGAATAATTGGCGTCCTATGATTCAACCGAATCCCTAATTTCAATATAGAACCGAATATGAGAAATTTATTACACAACCGAAAATATTCACGAAAAAAATTAGAACCGAAAAAATTTCCATCGAATTTTCGATCGAAAGTCATAAATGATTTTAAAACCGAAAAAATTTCGATCAAATTTTCGATCGAAAGTCATTAATGATTCTAGAACCGAAAAAATTTCGATCGAATTTTCGATCGGAAGTCATTAATGATTTTAGAACCGAAATTCATTAAAATGGTTTACAACCGAAAGTTGTAGCACCGAATTTTTTTAGCGTTTATAAATATTTTTAGTTTAATGCTTTTGTAATATAAGTTTAATGCCTTTACTGGTTTGAAGAAAGTCTTACATAATAAATTAAAAAAAAGCATTGTTTGTTTTCAAAAACATCTCGTAGTTGGTGGAATAATAACAACAGAATGGAGTATCATAAAGTTGAAGGCGAAAGGAGAAATTCATTTCTCTACATAGCTGGGAATAATTGCTATGTAAAAAATAAGAATCACAACGGTTACATTTATTTAAACTGCAAAAACTATCAACTGTGTGTTGGAACTGCAAAAATACGCGAAGGAAGTGATTTACTTGAGACATTGCGAGGCCACTCTTGTGATTCCAAAACAGAAAATTTCAGCCATTTGGAAGCGATGGAAAAAATGAGACTCAAAGCTGCAACTACACAAATTCCGTAACGCCAGATTTACATGGAAATCATTCGAGACTGTCCTGAAAATGTTAAAATTTTTTTATCCTACTTAAAATGTGAACAGATACTTTGTGCTGCAAGAAAAATTCAGTACAGAGCAAATCCTAAAAGCGTAGAAGAAGCAGTATTGGCAATATCTGAGCCAAATCCATTTACCAACATTCTGAAAGGAATCGTCAGATTTGAAGACCAGTTGGCCATAGTATTTTTTTCATCAGCACTACTACAAATACTCTCAGGTAGCACAGTAGTTTGGCTCAAAATTGATGACTTTTTGTGAATTTTTTTTTAGAAATTTATTTAACATCTTTTAACTTTAGCTTGCTCATAATATTCTGTTTTTGTCATATTTTTCAATACTCTTACACATTTATTCATTTTTTTCAGGATCTACAATTATTTTGATTGGTGCAACATTTCGCGTTGTTCCTAGCATCTTCAAAGGAGTCAACTACAAAATATCTCCATTATGCATTGTGATATTGTCCTTCCTGTGTTTCATGTTTTTATGACTGGGAGAAAAGAAGGTATTTACATTGCTATATTTAGAAAAATTAAGGAACTTTCAAGTGACTTTCAACCACGAATTTCTATGGCTGATTATGAAGCAGCAATAGGCAGTGCCTTGAAGGTTGTCTTCCCTGAAATAAGATTGACTGGTTGCCGGTTTCATTACGGCCAGGCAATTTTAAGAAAAATCGAAGCTGTTGGTCTTCAATCTGAGTACATCCACAACCCTGCAATTAAAAGGTGGGGCCGGAAATTCGTTGCCATCTGCCTCTTGCCTTATGTTCTCATCAGAGCAGAAATAGATTTACTCAAAACAGAGATGAGTCGATTTGCAAACATTGAAACTCGTAAAAAAATGAGAAAGTTTGTGTATTACTTTAAGAAGTATTGGATGACAACACAAACCCCAGCTTTTTTTTCTGTGCATGGACTTCAATTTAGAACCAATAATGTCTCGGAATCACTGCATTCAAAAATGAATAGATGCATGGCTGCTCACCCTAGCTTCTGGAGGATTTTAGACTATATATATCATCAGGTATTGCCATATTTAAATGAATATTGCAAAGGATAAATTCCGTCGATTAAGCTCATAATAAAGTAACTTGATTTATTTTGGGCAATCCCTTAAGGCATTAGGGTCTCTTCTGATAGGTGCGAATCATCATATAAATTAGCTATCATAATTTCACAATCGCACTACTTAAATTTGTACCAAGAAATACTTTACAAATCAAATCATTTGTTCATATTTTGAAACGGCTTGAAAGCGTGATTTATTTGTGACAATTTGCTCATATCTGCCCTTAATAACATATTGATGACACATATGTAATTTTTATTGTATTTACAATCTCAATCTTTGTTTACTTGAATTAAATTTATTATTGTGAAAATTATTTTAATGAACTTTTTAGATAATTTTGAATGCAGAACTGGAACTCAACCAATTCCAGAATGGTCATCAACCTCGAAGAGGACAAATAAGAGAGAGAGAGAGTTCGATCTTTTAAACGATTACAAAGTTATGAAGAAAAACTTTCCACAGGAGAGTGGACTCCAACAAAGTTTCTTGAGGCTTCAGCTTTCTATTTTAAAAACTCACATCAGTGAGAGATACAGAACAAGTGCAGGTAAATAAAATAGTCAAAATGATTGGACTACATTACTATTATACTACAGTAAATTAATGTTTTCGGACAAAAACATAAAATTTCTAGTATAATTTTTATATTATAAGATAACTTTAAAATGCTTTTATCTAATTTAATTTTTGAAATTTAATTTTAGGACGAAAATCCACAAGAGAATGTTCAGGATCATCAACAAGAGACCAGACCTATGGAGACATTGTGCAAGATATGTCTTGCACTTCCTTTAGAAGTTGTTGTTCTGCCGTGTAGACACTTTTGTATTTGTCTTCAGTGTTCAGATAACCTTGCAAATGACGGAAACAAAAAATGTCCCATTTGTCGTTTAAAAATTGAAAACTTTTTAAATGTTTTTGTGTCTTAATTGAAGGAATTGTTTGATTATTTTCAGTGGAGTTACGAAGAATTTTGAAAATTTCAAAAGTTCCTTTATTATTAAATAGACGGATAAATAGGTTTATTTTATATTTTTGTTTGTACGTTGATATCTCCCGAACTCTAAACAGAGAGTTAATATAGTTTTTGCTATACTTGGATACATTAAAAAATACTTAACTGCATTTCTTCCAATATTATCAAGTTTTGCATTTTAAGTCTCTATTTCTCAGAGTTCTAGATCATGCGTTAGCGTTGGAACTGCTGAAGATTTATGCAATTGGATAATTAATGATGGATGTGCGAGTCGGATACCAAATCGAATCAGAGTTTGCGCAGTTGTTTGGAAATTTGATACCCTACTGGTAATATTTGATTTGTTTAGTGAGACAAAATTGGATTTTTCTTTATCCCATATATAGCCCAGATGACTAAGTTTTTCATTTGGTATTATTTGATGGTTTTTAAGGTTATCTTGCAATTAGTTACTAGTCGTATTCCGGAAAGCAAAACTTCCATTTTGACAGCATTGAGTTTAATGCCGTGTAAGTTATTGTAACTGTTACACGTTGTTATAAACCTTTTAAGATCAGATAGAGTTAAGTAGAATGAATGAATTTAATTACAAAAAAACCATTAAGTTGCAGTTTCATTCTTTTGTGCAAATTCTTTGTCTTTTTAAAAACAAAATTAAAAATCTAATTTTTTCCCTCGATATCATTTTAGAGTACTACTAATTGATTTATCTATTATATAACTTTATTTTATTTTTATTATATTTCTCTAAAGTTTTGTTGTTTACAACTATTTATATTGTTTTTACATATATATGTTGCTTATATTGTTTAAAGTTTTGCTTATGTAAAAAATTCTATATATACATTCTACTTTATTGTAAGGTATACTTTGCAAGGTATTCGTAAATTAATTTTTGTTAATGTTTCTAACGTTCCGATGATAAGATCTTAACGATCTTCTTTCGGAAATCTAGTTTACACTGTTATCACACATTATATATATATATATATATATATATATATATATATATATATATATATATATATATATATATATATATATATATATATATATATATATATATATATATATATATATATATATATATATATATATATATATATATATATATATATATTATATATATATATATATATATATATATATATATATATATATATATATATATATATATATATATATATATATATATATATATATATATATAATGTGTGATAACAGTGTAAACTAGGTTTCCGAAAGAAGATCGTTAAGATCTTATCATCGGAACGTTAGAAACATTAACAAAAATTAATTTACGAATACCTTGCAAAGTATACCTTACAATAAAGTAGAATGTATATATAGAATTTTTTACATAAGCAAAACTTTAAACAATATAAGCAACATATATATGTAAAAACAATATAAATAGTTGTAAACAACAAAACTTTAGAGAAATATATTAAAAATAAAATAAAGCTATATATATATATATAATATATATAAATTTTTTCGCTTGTAAAATTCGGTTTAAAAACTTTCGGCGCAAGAAAGGATTTTGTAATTTGATCCTGCAATAAAAGTATACTTTTCGGTTCTAAAATGTTCGGTTGTGTGATATTTTCGAGGATAAATATTTTCGGCTCTATCATGTGACACGGAATAATTAATTTTTTGATGTTTTAATAAAAATCATTTAAATGAATTTTGTTTTTTTTTTGTCGAGTGAAATTTGTTTTTTTTTATTGTCGTTTACAAGCATACTCCCTAGACGACTTGAAATTGCTTTGATGTTTGCGGCTCGATGAACTTCCATCTGTTTTATACTTCCACGATGCAACCACTGATCTCAAAATATAACTAATAATAACAAAATATTTACAAATGATAATAACAAATAATTATAAAAATAAATAATAATAAAAAATATTTTAATAAAAATTAAAATAATAATAAAAATATTTTGAGATCAGTGGATGCAACTAAGGCATAGAACAAACAAACTCGTAAAAAAAAGCCAATAATTTTAAACAAATCCGATTGGTTCTTGGTGGCAAACCGAACAACTTTTTATTTATTGGTATTTATGCAAACAAAGATTTCGTAAATAATGGCAAAATATTATGAACAACGGAAGCGTCTGTTATAACAGTTTTGCAGGAGATATATCAATATAATTATAAAGTATCTTGAAGCGTTTGTTTGACATAATTTATAAACTTAGTTACAACTTAATAGATTTGTGTTGGTATATTTAAAAAAAATATGCTACTTTTAAAAGCAGTTGAAATGAATTATGTATTATATGTTTCATTTTGCGTTGCGCTAACAACAAAAAGTATTTATCTTAATCATGGCGCTCTATTCTGAAGGCCTATTCATCGCGCAACCGTAAACCGTGACTGGGGGCCTATTATTTTTACGGATTATCAGCAACTCAGCTATAAAATTATATTTTGGAGTCAAAATAAGACTTTTAATGAGTTTAATTAGTTTATTTAGAAATATTTATATTAAAATGTAATAAAAAGTTAATATTTAAAATTAAAAAAAAAAAAATTAAAACAAAGAAAATATTTGCATATATTTTAACAACAGCATATACAAATCATTATTTTCTAAACAAATTTATGATAATTTTAAAACTTTTAATACAGGTTCTTTATTAGATCTTGGTGTGTTTTGTGCACAAAAATTATTTGAAAATATATTGGCAAGTGTGTTGCAATGTTTTTGATTAATTTCAAAATAGTAAAATTCAGAAACCAGCAGACAAATGTCACTTAAGAATTTACGACAAAATTTATCTTTTATTGAATGGAATAAGGCAAAGCAAAAAAAAACCCATTGGCAAACAATGTCTGGTGGAATTTTAAGACCACCGCGATCTATATATATGAGGTACTCACCAAACTTTTCATAATAAAATAATGTTTGGTTGAACAAATTGTTTTCATTATATTCATTTCTACATACATAACCAGCAATATAAATCAAATGGTAGTATCTGAAATTGATTACTCTAGTTTTTCTAAATTGTCAAATATTTCACAACCTGCTTCACATAAAACATATGTTCAAGAAGCACACTCATGACCTGAGCTAAAATCAAAAGAATTTATGTCAATATTTAAAGATAAAAACAGTGATGTGTGATTTATATGCAGTTTTTCTATAATTTGTTGAACATTTATAAAGTAAGCACCCCCGGAGCCTTGTCTCAATTTCCCAAATTCTTTTTCTAAGTGGTCAATTGTTAACATTCCAAGAAGAACGTAATCATGACTTGTTGCTAATAAATATTTACATAGCTCGACAATACCATAGCAAGTATGGTGAATTGATTTTGCAATATCATTAGGTAACTGCTTTACTCTTTTGCCATTTTTACAACACATTTCGAGAGCCATATCACCAAACTGAAGTAAAGTATTAAGACAGCAATCATCAGGACTACAAATAGGTGCTTCTAGTGGATCATTGTGTCTTACATCAGCTCCACGACCTTTCACATTCAAAATTTTCCACCAGGTTATTACTTTATTTATAAATATTGCAGATATTATATCCTTAGAATTTGAAATTATTTGAGAATAGGTCAGCAAGGCACGATATGTCTTATCTGAAAAAACTTTAAGGCAAGTAGATACATTTTGCTTTTCAAATGGCTTGGGAGCTATTGCAATTTCATTTAAGTCTGACAATTTGACTAACTTTTCTGATTCTAATTGATATAAGCATTTAAGGTGTTCCCATTTAGCTGTTCTTTGAATACCATTATCATTGTACACTAGTTCCCCAGTTTTTTCTGTAAGCCATAGATTCCTAATGTTTTTCAAAAGATGAACAAAGTCAAACAGTAAATACATCCCATCTTCCGTTTTCCAAGGTTTTTCTGGAATAGTACGATATAATTTTAAAATGCTTGGTTTACACGATTACCATCACAGATAACAACTTTTACATCGCCAAATGATGATTTTATAAGTTTTATGCTAGAGTTTATTTGTTCAAACAGAAAATTTGAACTTAATTTTGAAATTGGAATCATTTTATACAGAAATTTTGGACCACCTTTGAGACATACTATCATAATTCCTAACACAGTTTTAGCCAATAATGATGGATCATCTGAAGATTTACCAAACAATGTTCCACCATGGTAAAGCATCATTTTTTTGACATATACTTCATCATGAATAATTATACAACTTTTTTGTTTTTCTTCAATGTTTTTGAAAACTGAGTCTAAGAAACTAGCATCATCAATTTTGCTAACTTTTGATGTTATTCGTGTCAAAGTACTAACTGATGGCAATTGAAAATCGTTTCTTAGTTTATTGTATAAAGAACGAGATGTTGAAAAATATTCAAAACTAGGTATAATAGTATCTGATTCATATATATTTTTTCCAATAAGCTTTGCAGACATAACTGATATTTGTTGCTGAATAATGTTTTTCTTATGATCTATTTCCATGACATTTAAAAAATGTAGTATTTCCTCAAACTTTGACCAAGTATAAACAATATTAATACGATTTTTACACAAACTTTTTATAAAACATTTTATTCCACAATGAAATGTTTCAAAATGTAAATTCTCAAAAATTTTAACAAGAAATAAAGGAACACCATCACAAAATATTATAGATTGAACATTTACTGTTTTTTCAATCATAAATGTTATTATTGAAACTGAAAAAACCCTGAGATTATTTAATAAAACATTTTTAAAATCAATATATGTTGCTGTATCAGCCAATAAAAAAGGCTAAGTTCATCAGTTCTGACATTTCTAACAACGCTCAAAGATTTCTGTGTTGTGCGATGAGGTGGCAATGGAGTGGGTATTTGACTTGAAGGTATTCCAGGCCAAACAGATGGTGGCATTTTTGGTCTTTGTTTTCCTTAAGGTGGCTCTACCCCTTTTTTTCTAAATTCTTTAAAAATTAAAAAAAATGTCTTTGCACTAAGTTTACTGTTGATATATTTAATGAAAAAAAAATTTGACAAAAAGTTTTTAAAAATGCTGAAAAAAAAAAGCTGTGTCAGCAAAAATTATTAAAAAAGTATCAAATTTTAAACATTAGTTTCTCAAAATCTGTAAATAATATTTGAACCAAATTTTGACAGCATAAAGGTAAAGTAGTAAAGAAGGTTCTGAACTAAAATTAAAATTTGAAAATGTACCAATCCATAATGGCTGACAATTATTTTTGAGCATTGAAAAATAAGGTCATTTTAGCAAATCAAAGTGCAATTATACAAGATCCATTTGTTCTAAATAGTTGTTTTTAGTTCAGAACCAAGTTCCAATATTAAAGAAAAGTCTGTGAAAATTTCAAGTCAATCGGTTAAACAGAAGTACTAAAAACTGTTGTTTGAATCTAAGTGAACGTAACAAAAACTTATTTTTGAGAAAAATGAAAAACAAAATTAAAAATGAAATAAATAGTATACTAACATGAAACTAGTGTGCCCCAGTATGACTCTGCTTCATCTAAATTTCATACATTTAGATGAAGCAGAGTCATAAACATTATGTAAAAGATTATTAATGTTTTAATATGAATTAAAAGTCATTGGAGGTTGCATATTCATACATCCAGCAAATGTCTTTAAAGCTTCATGTCCACAACCAATTTCGCGAAAACTCATTACAGCACGTACATTGACTTCTTGAATGTGTTTATTTTTTATTGCAGGAGATGAGTAAAAATTATAACTCCAATCACAAGATATACATTCTAGTACATTCTAGTTTAATGTTATGCGAAAGTCCTAATTTTTTTATTTGGTCAAGACTGACAGTGACCTTGTCGCCACATTCTAGGCATCTACTCAAAAGTTGAAGACAACTTTGCAGTACTCCAAAGTGAATTATTATAAAGAAGTTAGAATCTTCTTTTTCAACAGTTAAAAGTGAATTATCTAAACTAATTTTTGATGATGAAACAGCTTCCTTTACTATATGTTTATCAATTTGATTTATTGTAGCACATGTATATCTGTTAGATAAAAACTTTTTCTGATCTTTTTCTGATTAATCTTATTTTATTTTTATTATTATCCATATTTAATCACTCTATAAACATATAAAGAACAAGTGCAGTTATTTGTATTATTAAGATAGATAAAAAATATTGGATGAAGCCACTGTGTTGACTTCAAGACAACATAAACAACATTATTTCTTGTTAATTAAATGTCATCATTTAAATAAAAACTATAACTTGTAAATAACAGAATGCCGTAAAACAAAGTAGACAAAGTAAAAAATGCATTTTGTTGTTCAAAATTATAAGTTTTTTGTCAAAAAATGGGCAGATAAAACAAAGCTGACACGGTTGCTAAGGTGTTGCTATGGATAACATTTTTAACCCTACACCATAAAAATGTAAATTTCTTTATGATGGAACGTATAACTTATCTCAAATGACATATTTTTGGAATCTGCAATGCTTAAACTAGATAAAGAAGCAATAAAAAAAAAATATGATTTTTTTTTTTTTTTTACATTTTTAAGAGGGTTGAGCCACCTTAAAGTAGCATTTCATCTTCGCAATTTTTTAAAATATTAAAATAGGGTTTATTTACGATTACGCGTTGATTACGCGTTATTTATTACGTTGATTACGCGTTATCATTACGTTGGTTACGCGTTATTTACGCTTACGGTTGCGCGATGAATAGGCCTTCAGTATAGAGCGCCATGATCTTAATACATTACTGAAGCCATAATGCTACTTGTATCGACTTCAAAAATAAAATTGTTTTTATAACAATAAGTTAAGTAACTTTTGTTACTTTTAAATTATTTTTACAAAAATAAAAGAAAATAAATGTCTGTAAATAATGTTAAACTAAATTACTGATATAAAAACGAAAATGAAAGTAATTTGTTTATAAAGTTTACCGCCTCAGATTTTTAATTGTTTACGTAATCTGAATAAATCAATTCTTTTTTCAAGATGGCCGAATGAGTCCCGAGTATTTCAAAAAATGATACAAAATAACGAAAACAGTTTTTTGAATGGGGCTAAAAGTTATGATTATTTATGCAAAAATAACTTTTGTAGAAAAATTAACACTTCCATAGCTTATCTGAATCTTAAATGATATTTTTGTTAAACATACTAATTTAGGTGTGGTATTGAAATTAATAACTCCAATTTTCATAAAAAAATGGTTTTTCATGGATAATTTCCCCAAATGATGTCTGATTATAAATGCCAATTCATTGAAAACAAACACCAATACGTGCTTTAATGAAAAAATCAAATCCATAGACTTATCTATAGCCAATCCCCAAGGTACTTTATGTTGAAAATTACATCTTTTCTAAATAAAACTACGCCTGACGGCTTGCTGTAGTCGCATTACTTTTACCAGATTATAATAGTAGTTTAAATAATCTTTCCTTACATACCAAATATGTCATACTTTTTGATGAAAAAACTTACATATATTGTAATTGAAAAATTTATATTTTTGTTTGGAAAAACGTGTATTATGCATTTAGTTGCATTGAGTGTAATTATTTGAAAAAGTT
>NC_061163.1:47575058-47577558 GCF_022113875.1 Hydra vulgaris
GCGCGCTCAAGAACAACTGCTGAAAAATAGAACGTCAATAGTTTTTCGAATAATTTTTAAGAATAATTTTTTCGCTGAAATATTTCTTTTATACCTAAAAGATTTTTATTCTAACATTTTATTTTATTTTACCAAAAATAAAATTCCTTGTAAACATTAAAAATCTATTCAAAATGTTCGTTAAAGTTTTTTAGTAATACGAGTTATTGTGCTTATCAACCACTTTATGAAAATAAATAAAAATAAATAAATAAAAAAATATTATATAAAATCGCTAGTAAAAATATTAGCTATTGCACAGTTTTTAATCGTACAAAATTAAAATTTCCAGTTTATTACTCGCTGACTTTTTAAAAAGAAAAAATAAGTATTTGAAAAACTTTAAATTACATATTTGAGAAAAAAAAATCAAATATTAGCTTATTTTATACTCTTTTTTAAATGTTTAGTTATAATGTTTTTTATTCGTTTAGTATCCTCGCAGTCGGAAATACGTCACAATCTTTGCCACAAACAGCTACCATTTTAGTTGGGGGAAAATAAACTTTCGTTCTAAAACAAAAACAATGGCATAAAATAAAAGTCTTTAAAATGCCCAAGAGTTGTTGTGTCTTTAGATGATTTTTGATATATACATATACATATACATACATATATATATATATATATATATATATTATATATATATATATATATATAATATATATATATATATATATATATATATATATATATGTTTTATAAAATGATTTTTTATAAAAAAAGGTTTTGTCTGACGCCAAAGCTCGCTATTCCCAGGTCATTAAATCTCGTATCTCATCACAAAAATTAGGCTCTCGAGACTTCTGGAGAATCTTTAACAGTATCAATAATAAGGGCAAATCTGTTATTCCTTCTCTCTTGTATGGTTCAGACTTTGTCACCTCACCTAAAGACAAAGCTGAATTGTTTGCTAAGAACTTTTCATCAATATCATCTCTTGATTCCACTAGTTGCGTTTTACCTGACATAGCCGTCAAACAGGTTGATCCCTTGCTTGACATTCGCATCACTTCAGCTTCTGTATCTAAAGTAATTTCCTGCTTAGACTCTTCAACAGCTTGTGGTCCTGACAACATTCCTGTTGTAGTTTTGCAGAGGTGTTCTCCGGAGCTTTCATCCATACTTTCTAAACTATTTAACAAGTGCTTATCAGAGTCTTGTTTTCCATCATGCTGGAAAGCAGCATCTGTTATCCCTATTTTCAAAAATTCCGGAGAGCGATCTGATTCATCTAACTACCGTCCCATTAGTCTTCTTCCTGTCATAAGCAAGGTTTTTGAATCTTTAATCAACAAACACTTAATCTCTCATCTTGAATCAAATAACTTACTTTCTGATCATCAATATGGATTTCGGTCTTCTCGTTCTACAGCTGATGTGCTAACAGTAATAACCGATAGGTTTTACCGTGCATTAGATAGAGGTGGAGAGGTTAAGGCTATCGCACTTGACATTTCTAAAACTTTTGATAAAGTTTGGCATGTTGGTCTTCTCCATAAGCTTTCTTCTTATGGTGTAGCTGGTAACGTCTTTAAGATTATTGAGTTCTTTCTTTCCAATCGTAGTATAAAAGTTGTCCTCGATGGACAACACTCTTCTTCACATCCTGTAACTTCAGGGGTTCCTCAAGGTTCAATCCTTGGCCCTATACTTTTTTTAATTTACATTAACGATCTTCCAGATATTCTCACATCTAAGGTGGCATTATTCGCTGACGACACTACCATTTACTCTTGTCATGATAAGAAGCCTACACTCTCTGATTGCTTGGAGGGGGTATCTGAGCTTGAAAAGGATCTCACTTCTGCTACAGCATGGGGCTCACAGTGGCTGGTGAACTTTAATTCAGATAAAACTCAATTTTATTCGGCCAATCGTTATCGTAATAATTTAGATCTTCCTATATTTATGAATGGTAATGTACTAGATGAGTCATCTACCATTCATCTTCTAGGATTAACTCTTACTTCTGATCTTTCTTTTAAACCGTATATCAAATCCATTGCAAAATTAGCATCTGCTAAGGTTGCATCTCTTTATCGAGCTCGACACTTTCTTACTCCAGATTCTATTCTCTATCTCTATAAATCTCAAATCCGTCCCTGTATGGAATACTGTTGCCACATCTGGGGCGGATCTTCTAGTGTTGCTCTTTCTCTTTTAGACAAGGTGCAAAAACGAATTGTAACCATAGTTGGACCTGCTCTGGCAGCCAATCTCCAACCTTTGTCACATCGTCGTAATGTTGCTTCTCTTTCTCTTTTCTACAAATACTATAATGGGCACTGCTCTAAGGAGCTAGCGTCCCTTGTGCCATCTACTAAAATTCATTCTCGTGTTACTCGCCATTCAATTAAGTCTCATCCTTTTTCTGTGACTGTTCCTAAGTGCTTCAAAAACTCTTATTCTTCTAGTTTTTTTCCTCGAACATCAGTTCTTTGGAATTCGCTTCCTTCAT
>NC_061163.1:47582558-47587558 GCF_022113875.1 Hydra vulgaris
TTTTGTTTTACAAATGTTTCCAAAAATTTTTGTTTTATAGATGTTTTAAGTATGTTTCCATGTAATGAATCTTTGTTATATGGACATACAAGGAAACATACATAGACTTGAATTTTCTTATCTTGGTGCACAAGAATAAAAAGAATATTCATAAACACTAAAAATGTGCCAAATCTACAAACAAACTAATTCTATTGGTTCAAAAATATGATGATTAAGCAAAATAATGCTCTAGAGTATTCTGTTGAAATGTTTTAAAAATTGTATTATGCGAGATTTGTTAAGTTATGAGACTTATAGCATAAAATGTTTTAAGAATATATTATCAAACAAACTATTATTTTAATACTATGGCTCACTCTCGGAGCAATACTATGGCTCACTCTCGGAGCCACATCTGAGGTTGAGGTTTCCAGCGTAAATTGTTTTAAAAATATATTATAAAACAAACTATTATTTTAATACTATGGCTCACTCTCGGAGCCACATCTGCAAAGCCGTAAATCTTTTAAACTATTATTATTTGTTTACAAAAATAAATGTTTTAAATATATTTTTTAAATTGTCAAAGTTTTGAAAGTTTATTATATATTATAGATTTTATTAGTATATTCTTATTTTTTATTTAAAATGTATGTACTTTTTATGCAAATGTAATTTTGTGTATATGTTTTTTATTCTAATGTAATCTTTTGAAGCAATTTTTACGATTTATTTTGTAAACAAAAAGACTTTCAGCAATAATTGCGTTTTCAATGAAATTATTAATAATCATTAAAGTTAATAAAAGTAATTTCGAAATAAACGTACAAGAAGTTTCTGGTTACTAAACACAAACATGCATACAAAGTAACTCCTGGATAAACAAGCACCACGCCTCAGGTTACGACAGAACACAAATATCTATCTATATATATATATATATATATATATATATATATATATATATATATATATATATATATATATATATATATATATATATATATATATATATATGTACTCTCGAGTACTTAATAGAAGTGGGTGGGGCAGATATTTATTAACTAATTTTTAGAAAATTTTCCAATCCACCCTAAGCTCATTAGACAATATTGTTTTGTCCTCTAGGACTCTTCAGTAATGTAATGATTTTTATGGAACTAAATCTTGTCAATAAAACTAGAAAACTGTTTTGTTGTGCACAAACTACAGAGTAGTGGGCAAACAGTTATGATGCATCCCATAAGGAAAGAGCTCAACAAAAATACATGTTAAGGAGCTATATCTAACATTAGACAATATTGTTTCCTAACACAATCATAATTACATACATAAGTGACGAGTGGATCAGCACCGCGCCAGAGAACGAGACAGAACACAAACATACATGAACAAAACAAAAGCATACACAACAAAATACAAACATAATTACATACATAAAGTGACTTACGAGAAAAAAGTTTTAAAATAATATGTTTATGTGTCTGATTCAGATGTTGAACTAAAATCGTTGCTGTAATAGCATTCTTTGCTACTATAATCAGTGACATTGCTAGCATTAGCTGATTCAAGGCGAAAAACTCTTCGCTTACTTAAGTAGATATCCATAGAACAACTTTTGCATTAAAAGTTATTTTCTTTTCCTAGTTTATTTTTTTTTTGTCTTTTGCAACATTTTCGTGGTTAGTAATTGAGAGTGATCGCTCTTGCTTCCCAACCAAGCCTATATAAATATATATAAATATAAGTATATATATATATATAAATATATATATATATATAAATATATATATATATATAAATATATATATATATATATATGTATATATATATGAGTATATGTATATATATATATATATATATATATATATATATATATATATATATATATATATATATATATATATATATATATATATATATATATATATATATGAGTCTTTATTGATGAAACACAGTGTAAAATGAAAAAAAATTGTAAGAGCCATTATCAAACTAAAGTTTGATAATGACTCTTACTTAAATATTACTTAAAAATGAAATAAATAGTATGATACCGAATATGATGTTTTAAAGGAATGTAAAATAATTTTGCGATATTTATTAAAAATTTTTTTTTCATCATCTGCTAATTTATTGCTTAAAACATAATTCTCTCCACCATAGAATATGGCCTACAATATGATCATATATCATAGACTATAACATGAAATAGCAAATTAAAAACTTTTTTTGTTCTTTAAAAAGGAAGGAAGTGTTTTTGTTAAACAGAATTTTTTCTGAAAATTTATTTAGGATTTTTTGTTTTTTATTAGTTCAATATCATGTAAAGTTCTTTTTACATAATACATTTATGAACATAAATTATGTTTACAAATATCTTTTTTGGTAACTGATAAAATCAATCTATAAAATTGTTTATAGTTTTTAATTAAAAGACTTTAAATATAACTTTTAAATGAAAAATTTTAATTTAGTTTTAAAGGAATGTAAAATACTTAGTAAAACACAGAATGCAAAAGTTTCAAATAATCTCATATTTAGCTTTAAATAAATAATTAAATATTTATGAATTTTTTATTACAATACTTGTTCAAAAGAATTCTTTTTACAAATAGATTTAAAATTATGTTTACAAAAATCTTATTGGTAACAGATAAAATATTTCTATGAATTGTTTATAATCTTTATTTAAAATACTATATTAAATACGTAAAAATTGTGATAAACAAACAAAAGATTATATTAAGTATAAGATTTAAAGTTATTTATATTATAAAATGTTTGAAGAAATAATTTATAAGGAAATAGATTTTTTTTCAAATACTGAATAAATTAATAATTATTGAAAATAACAGAAACAAATTCTACTGATAACTTTTAAATTAGTTTAAATAATTTTTAACGCGGTTTAAAATTAAATTTAATTACAGCGTAGTATTTTAAAATGTTTTCAAAACATCAAAATAATGTTTTCAAAATATTAGTAGTTTTTAGGCTTCTGTAACAAATAAGACCTTAATAGTTACAACACATTAAAAGCAAATGGTTTTAAAGTATTGGTTAATTTTTATTTTTTATTTTTCAATTGTTGTAAAAATAGCACCTTATTTTTTTATAAAATGAGCCATCAATTTAAATGAAAAAACAAGCAAATTCCAAAGAATTGATGTTTGAGGAAATAAAGGAAAAAAAAACTAGACAAATAAGAACTTTTAGAGCCATTTTTTGGAGCTTTTAGGAAAAGTTGCAGTGAAAGGATGAAACTTAATTGAATGATGAGTAACATGAAAATAAACTTAAATAGATGGTACAAGAGACTTTAGAGCAGTGCCCATTATAGTATTTATATAAAAGAGAAAGAGAAGTAACATTACGATGATATAATAATGGTTGAAGGTTCGTTGCAAGAGCAGGTCTAACTATGTTTACAATGGGTTTTTGCACCTTGTCTAAATGTGAAAGGGTATTATTAGAAGATCCGCCCCAGATATGTCAACAGTATTCCATACAAGGATAGATTTGAGATTTGTAGAGATAAAGAATAGAATCCTCAGTAAGAAAGTGTCGAGCACGATAAAGAGATGCAATCTTAGCAGATGCTAATTTTGAAATCGGTTTGAAATATGGTTTCCAAGGAAGATTTGAAGTAAGAAGTAATCCTAGAAGATAAAGGGTAGATGACTCATTGAGTACATTATCATTTATAAATATAGGAAGATTTAGATTATTGCTATAACAATTAGATGGAAAAAGTTTTATCTGAGTTAAAGTTCACCAGCTACTGAAAGCCCTATGATGTAGCAGAAGTGAGATCCTTTTCAAGCTCAAATGCTCCCTCCAAGCAATCAGAGAGTTTTGGCTTCTTATCATGACAAGAATAAATGGTAGTATCATCAGCAAACAATGCCACCTTAGATGTGAGAGTTTCTGGGAGATTGTTAATGTAACTAAAAAAAAGTATAGATCCAAGGATTAAATCTTGAGGAATTCCTGAAGTTACAGGTTATGAAGAAGAGTGCTGTCAAGGGCAACTTTTATACTACCACTGGTAAGGAAGGATTCAATTATCTTAAAGATGTTAACTGATACAGTGTAAGAAGAGAGTCTATGGAATAAACCAGCATTCCAAACTTTATCAAAAGCTCTAGAAATGTAGAGAGCAATAGCCTTGGCCTCTCCATATCTAATTCATGATAAGATCTATCAGTTATTACCGTTAACATATCGCCAGTAGAACAAAACGATTGAAATATTAATGATCAGAAAGTATTTTATTAATTTCAAGATGAGAGATTAAGTGTTAAAAATTTTGGAGAATGATCTAAATAGTTAAACTAACTAGATCACTCTTCAAAATTTTTAAAAATAAGGATAACAGATGTTGCTTTCCAGAAGTTTGGAAACAAGACTCTGATGAGCACCTGTGAAATAGTTTTGAAAGTATAGATGACAGCTTTGGGGAACACTTTTGCAAGACTGTAATATATGTGTTCTCCAGACCACAAGCTGTAGAAAAGTCTAAACAGGAAATCACTTTAGATACAGATGCTGGTGTGATACAAATATCAGGCAATTGGCTAACCTGTTTGTTGGTTATACCAGGTTGTAATTTCTTTTTTTGCCATGCTCCATTGTTTGTTCTTCTTCAAACTCCCTGAATTGATACCTACTTTGCGGAACTGCCAGCATTATATTTCGTCTGTCCCTTTCATTGTCAAAAAAATTAGCAATCTCTGACACAAACTTAATTGTCTGTTTAGAGCAGTCATTGAAAACTTACAGTTTAGAGCATTCATTGAATACTTATAGCCGGCATACAAATCCAATGAAAGTTTTAGATTGGTTGACAAAGCCACAGAAGAATGAAGGACAGTTCAGCCAATGTTTATCATCTTCTTTTAATAGACTTAAAATAAGGCACAAGTTTGTGTTTTATTCAAATAAAACAAAAAGTAAACTTTTAAAAGGTGAGAGGAAACTAAGCTTTTTGAACTTCATTTATCCATAGATTCCTT
>NC_061163.1:47592558-47597558 GCF_022113875.1 Hydra vulgaris
TATTGAATGATAAAAAATGCTGAATAATTTTGATTGACAAAATAAACATAGTTTGAGCTTTTTTAAAAAAATTCAAACAATAAAAACTCATTAACATTTAGTCAACTAATTTTTTTTTTTTCAAAAAAAAAAAAAAAAAAAAATGAGTTAATCAAATGTTAATGAGTTTTTATGGTTTGAATTTTTTTGAATGAAATGAATTTGAAATATAAACTAGAAAACATTTCTTTTAAAGTTCAAATAATAATTATAGAAATCATAATTATTTTAGCCAAAATTTACTTTTGCTTAAATTGTTTAATAATTTCAAAAGTTTGAGATCATTAAACGTCAATCTGGTGTAATAGTTTTCATTTTAAGTGTTAAATTTAATTAAATAAAAAGTATAAACTAATTATAATCATAAAGTGCAGTTATATCGACTGAGTTTTTGACATAAAGCAGCAATCTTTTCTTTCATTCTTCTTTTTTTCTTTTTTTTTCATAGTTTATATATATAAATATATAAAATATATATATATTTATATATATATATATATATATATATATATATAATATATATATATATATATTATATATATATATAAATATATATAAATATATATATATCAGGCCTTCTCGTAAGAGGCGTGCGATCGCACGCCTTATATGACCACGCATATAGTTCTTTGTTTTAACAACTTGACCACGGCTTTTTACAAATTCTGATAATTAGCGCGTTTAAAAAATCCGCTAAAAAAAAGCAGCAAATTTAAATTTTAATATAATTGATTCCATAATTACAACTAAAGTACCACAAAATTTCCTTAATGCTTTAATACAAAAAACTATTGATCACAACGAATAAAAAAAAATGCGCGCATTTCTTAAAAGACAGACAGAAAGAAATGCGTGCAAAGTTACTTACCTTTTTAAACGTCAATTTCTAAAAAAATAAATAAAAAATCAGAGGAGGGGAGGAGGGGGGAAGACGCCCTTATGACCCTTCCCCTCACTCTAGATCCGCCGTTGTATTAGCCTATTTATGGGAAGGAATAATAAAGATTATTAGAGCTGTGATGTTTTTTTTTTTACTTTCGCTTATAATTAAGTTACATTAATGTTTTGATTTTTTTTTCTGGTTCTTCCTTTGTTTATTTTATCATTCTTTAAATATTTCATTTTTTTAGCTTAATTTTTGTATCATATGCTTTTTTAAGAATTTTATTCTCTTTTTAGTTTATGGATTATTTATTTTAATTTTAGTTTGCTTTTTTTTTTTTTTTAACTCATTTTTTAAATGCGCTAATTATTAAAACTTACACAGACCGTGGTCAAGTTGTTAATATAAGTTAATATAAGTCATATAAGTTGTTAAGTTGTTATTATAAGTCATATAAGTTGTGCGATCGCACGCCTCTTACAAGAAGGCCTGTATTATATATAAATATATATTTATATATATATATATATATATATATATATATATATATATATATATATATATATATATATATATATATATATAAAATATCGCACGTCTCTTACAAGAAGGCCTGTATTATATATATATATATATATATATATATATATATATATATATATATATATATATATATATATATATATATATATATATATATATATATATATATATATATATATGTATATATATATATATATATATATAATATAATATATATATATATATATATATATATATATATATATATATATATTATATATATATATATATAAATAAATTTTTTTCTTTCCTTTTCTCAAAATATTGTTTTCTATAAAGGTAAGAAAAATTAGTAACAATTTGTTATCTTTATGCACTATAGTTTATATATATATATATATATATATATATATATATATATATATATATATATATATATATATATATATATTTATATATGTAAATATATATAAATATATGTATATAAATATATATATAAATATGTAAATATATATAAGTATATGTATATATATATATATATATATATATATATATATATATATATATATATATATATATATATATATATATATATATATAATATAGCATATACAGATTAAACATTGTTTATAGTTTATCCTATGTATATAAATATATATATATAAATATGTAAATATATATAAGTATATGTATTATATATATATATATATATATATATATATATATATATATATATATGTATATATATATATATATATATATATATATATATATATATATATACATATATATATATATATATATATATATATATATATATATATATATATATATATATATATATATATATATATATATATATATATATAATATAGCATATACAGATTAAACATTGTTTATAGTTTATCCTACCTTTATAGCATACAGCGTTTTCAGAAAAAGAATAAAAAAATTAAGAATAATAAAAGAAAAGATTGCTGCCAGATGCCAAGCCCTTTTTGTAAATGCGATGCATTTTAGTGAAGCTGCACCGAGCAGTGAACGCCTTAGGGATGAAAAATAAGTTTAAAAGAGTTTAGCATAGTGAGATAAAAGTACAAAAGGACAGATGTCCAGTGAAAAAAAAAAAGTAGAAAAATACTAAAAACTGATATAAGCAAAATAAATAATAAGTAGTAAAGATAAATAAGAATAATAAACAATAGTCAAGGAAAGTCATTAGTTGTTGTGCTACTAAATTGTTGTTAGAGTCCAGCGTAAATGTGATGTATAGATAGAATTGGTAATGGAGTAGAATTATTCGTTTTATAAGTAGTCAACATGGTTTGTATTATTAGGGTGATAAACATACATTATAGATATAGGTGTCATGAATATCTCGAGTACAGTATGGATTTGTGCCTTATAGTGCAGTATGAGCACATGAAGACCTCCAGCTTTCATCCGAGACTGGTATCCCAAAAGAAGTTCCACTCTGGATCTACACCAGGGTATCTTTTAAAGGTATCCCATTGTGTTATCCCAAAAGGACTATTCTCAGAGTATCCAGTCAGGAGGATTGCCACAGACTCCTAAATTGACACTGAGACCAGAGGACACTTAGCAGGGTTCAGTACAACTTGCAAACAATAGTAAGTAGTTTTTTGAGTATCCATAAGTGCAGTGGTTTGTTACAGTATACGTTGAGTCAATCAGAGTTGTAAACTGTTTCGAGTTCTTATAACTGTGTGAAATGTAAATAGTCAATGTAGTGTACTCGTGTGTGACCAGGGTAGTAGCATGGCTCGATAGTAAGAGTTATCAGTATAAAAAACAGTTAAAGGTCATTTAAATTGGTGTAACATAAGCTAGACATGAATTTTAGTGTTTCTGGAGAATAAATAAAACTATTACCATGGTGATGATCTAGAATATTAAACTAGAATTTCATTTACAATAGCAACAAAAACTAATATATACATTTTTTAACTAATAATCTGTTTAAAAATTACCACTAATACATAAAAATCATATGGAGTTTTGTAGTTTAACCAGTTATATATGAGATTTCAAAAAAGTGTTTGGTAATTTGTATAAATAAAAAGATTCACAGTGCATAAGTCACATGACTGTAATGTTACGATAGGTATCCAAATTGGAGTAGAGTTATTCGTTTTATGAAAATCATGGCCTGTTTTTTGCTTAATAATATTCATAGTGACTTGTGTCTTAAGTCTTTCAGTATGAGTTTTTTGTATTAAAATAATATTATTAGTTATTAGAAACTTGCAATTGAAATTAAGTAATGTAATATCTAGTAATAATGTGAAATTATTGTATTTTATTTTTTATAAGCTTAACTCCTTATTAGCATTTTTCTAATATTTTAATAGTGTGAAGACAATACAGTAACAAATAACATGTGTTTATATGTAAGTGTACTAATTAAGTGTTAATACTTATCTTTAATGAAGAGATGTGTATGGGTGTGCATGATAGAACTAGAGTAGAATTATTTGTTTTTTAAGTAGTTACTGGTGATGTATGCAACAAAGCTGGAGTAGAATTATTGGTTTTTTAAAAAAAATAAATATCAGATGATTTGTGTCACATAGCTGGAGTAGAATTATTCGTTTTTAAAGTACTCATCAGATGATGTATGTGACAGAGTTGGAGTAGAATTATTCTTTTTTTAAATAGCTATCAGATGATGTATGTAGCAGAGCTGGAGTAGAGTTATTCGTTTTTTAAGAAGACATCTGATGATGTATGTAACAGAACTTGAATAGAATTATTTGTTTTTTAAGTAGTTATCAGATGATGTAACAGAACTGGAGTAGAGTTATTCGTTTTGTAAGTAGTTATCAGATGGTGTATGAAAGAGAGCTGGAATAGAGTTATTCATTTTTTAAGTAGATATCAGATGGTAAGGATATAATTATAATAACCCTGACAGGAGTGTAAGAGTAATTTGTACATGATAATCAAAATTTTAGAGCATGTATGGTGACAGTAGAAGTCAGTAATTGTAATGGTTATGGTTAGCTAAACTGTTAGTATTTGGTCTGACTGATGAATAGCAGTGGTAATATTTGGAGTGGAATGACTCATTTCATAAATATTTTGTGTGGTGTTGTTAGCGTCATAAGAATGATAAATATACATAGTAAAAAGATGCAGTGAATATTGAAAGAATATTAGATGTGGTACCTTTATTGTACTTGACAGAACTAGAGTAGATGGAGTAGTTGTATATTAAATATTGTGTATAACTCTAGTAGTATTATATTAAAGCATATATTCAAATACATATACAAATGCAAATACATTGAAGAAAATACAAATATATATATACAAATACATTAAAGTATATATATAAATACTCACACACACATTGATAAACATGATTATATGTGAACTAATACAAACACATATGAGTATGTATGTACTCACACATGTGTATGCTCATATGTATATATCCCCATGACTATATATATATATATATATATATATATATATATATATATATATATATATATATATATATATATATATATATATATATATATATATATAT
>NC_061163.1:47602558-47625058 GCF_022113875.1 Hydra vulgaris
AAAATATATAGGGAAAAAATCCAATCTGATTGTATAAAACTGAACTAAGTTTAAAAAATTCTGCAGTGAGCGAAAACATTTATTATTTAAACCAGATGTTTTTTTTTTTTAACGGAAAAAACTATAAAGATTTGAGAGCCTTAAATTAGGCTCTCAATGGGAAGTATAATGGTAAAACAACAAATGCTTTTGTCAATATCTCTTTCAATAATTTGTTTTGGAAAGTTTAATTAACTTTTAACTTTTTTTTTCTTGAAAAGTTATCTCAAGAAAAGTTGCTACATAAACAAAACAATAACAACAACAACAACCATCAAAAACCAATTAAAAAAGTTAAAGAGGTAACACTTAATTTAGCTAATTCTAATATACCAATACATCATAAAAAACTAATTGATCTCGGTCCAAAGTTTGTACCCAATTCAAAGCACATACCTTATTTAGATATTATAACAATTACTGAATCGTCTGCTTTAAAATTACAGTATAACAAGAAAAAAACTGAAGGAGTTAAACTAAGACAGGATGTTTTGATAATTTTAAAAATGGCTAAGCCTATAAAAAGTAATCTAGTTAAAGAACAACGTAAAGCTCTTTATGAGATTAAGAAAGACAGTTATATTTTGATATATATGTTTGATAAAGCATCTGGATTAGTGCGAATTAATTCTTCTAGTGCTTTAACCAAAATACAAGAATATTTAGGAGGTAAAATAAAAAGATCCAACTCCATGTATCATTCGTAAAGTTCAAAACACACTCAGAAAACTAAATAAAGCAGGTCGATTTACGGTTAAAGAATACTAAGATCTTTACCCGAGTGATGCTATACCACCTCATTTGTATGGAGTCATTAAAGTTCACAAACCTGAAAAAAACTACCCGATGCTACTTATCGTAAGCACTATTTGAACGGCTACATACAAAATTTCTAAATTCTTATCTGATATGATACAACCCATCCTCAATAAAAACAATACACATTTAAAAAACTCTCAACAATTTGTTAACTTAGCTAATTCATGGAATATTGACAAAGATGAAATCCAAGTGTCTTATGATTTCATTAGTTTATATCCTTCAGTCCCAGTAAAGGAAGCGATAATTATCCTTATTGAGAGGTTGAAAAATGATCCTAGTTTTACATCAAAATTTACCTTTGATGAAGTAAAAGCACTATTAGATATATGTTTTTTGCATTGTTATTTTTTATTTGAACAGGACATTTATGAACTAGAAGATTCTGGACCTATTGGTTTAGGACTTATGGTAGTAGTTGCAGAGTGATTTTTACAGTTTCATGAAAGTAATGCTATTGCACAAGCGATTTCCAATAATGTTCAATTGAAGTCATTTAAAAGATATGTCGATGACTCCCATTCTTGTTTTAACTCTACTGAAGATGCAAAAAAATTTTTAATATTGCTTAATGACCATGGAAATCGAAAATGAAATTAACACGCTAAGCTTTCTTGACATTACTATTATTAATAATAAAAATGGTACATATGATTTTAAAGTTTACCATAAAGTTGCCATAACTAATGTCCAAATCAAACCGAACACATAACTAATGTCCAAATCAAACCTAACACATGCCATGATCCAAAAATTATAAACGGAGTTTTCAAAAGTTTTGTTCATTTTTATTATATATTTATGCTCTGATAATAATATTGACCAAGAGTTATTATTTCTAGTTGATGTTTTTGTAGAAAATGGTTATAAAAAAACAAGCCTAAAAAATATTATAAAAACCACTAAAGGAAATTTACATAATAAAAAACAAAATATTGAAACTCAACATTCATCAATTGCATCAAATAATATTGTATCTTTACTGTGGATTCCAGGAATTAGCCTGAAGTTAAAATAAGTTTTCAAAAAAGCAGGTTATACACTAGTCTTTAAATCTCCAAAAAATTTACAACATATACTTACCACAAAAAATTTACAACATATACTTATCACAAAATATAAACCTCTTCTTCCTATAAATTCTTACCCAGGTGTGTACAAACTTGAATGCTCCTGCAAAAAATGTTATATCAGTGAAACAAAATTAAAAGTCTCATCTAGCATTTACCAACATCAAAAAAATACATACGAAGGAAAATGGGATTATTCAGCCATAGTGGAGCATTTAAAAAATTGTCATGGCAATTTTTCATGGAACAATAAAAATACTTTAAAAGTAGAAGTTAATAATTTTAACAGAAAAGTGAGGGAAGCCCTTGAAATACAATGCCATTAATGTTCACCTTCGGACAAAGCTCTAAATCAGGATGATGGAGGTTACGTCACAACTTCCTTTTGGAAACCTTTGTTTTGGTATTTAAATGAAAAGAAACTATTGCATTGATTTATTTTTGTTTATATTTTGTTTTTAACAGTTTTTTATATATTATGTATATACTTAACAACAAGGGTATCTATAATCCCTTGAAATATTGTATGAAAATTAATTTAAAATAAAGAGTTACATCCATAATAGAAGTTTTATTTTAATTAACTTTTAACTTATTTTCTAATGCTTATCTATGATTTGAACATAACTCGTCTCGGCACTTGGTGATCCCATTAACAAACACAGCATAATTTTATTTGATTAATCAATAATGTAAGAATTTCTAAATTATATTTCTAAGTTTAGAAATTGTGTTGCAAAAAGAGTTGCTATTCAGTTTTGGGCAACAAACTCTTTTTGCATCAAAAATGTTACCTGCCTCTGTGAATAGTCTCATTTTTAATGTAACTTAAATTTTAAATAATTAAAAAGTAAAGGATGCCTAATGCATTAAATATTTCACTTTTAACCTAAATGGAAAAGTAGAAGAAATAATTTTAAATATAAATATTATGCAGGTTAAAACTTTCAATAAATAAAGTTGTAAGAAATTAATAAAAACAACATATTCGATTTAAATGAAACAAGAATCAAATTAATGAAATAGGTTATATAATTAACTTTCAACCTTGAAGGTAAAAAATTACATCAATATAATTCTTATTCCAGACGGATTTCAAATTTTTCCATTTGGTACACCCCTAATATATAATATATATATATATATATATATATATATATATATATATATATATATATATATATATATATATATATATATATATATATATATATATATATATATATAGTGTGACATTTTTATGATTTTATATACATTTTTGTATGTTATAAACTTTTTTTTGTATGATATTACCAGATGTGAACCTACATTAATCAATAAGCTAAAAGGTAAAAATATTGTACAAGTTACAGCTGGTTCAGATCATTCCATAGCTCTAACAGCACATGGACAGGTATTTGATTTTTATTGAGGAAGAGAGAAAAGGGGGGGGGGGGACTAAAATATAAAATGGTATTAAATTACTACCATACCAAGACTAAAAAAAATCTTCTTTGATGTTAACAGTATTCTATTTTTAGTTCATATTTTAAAGTTGCTTTTGTTTCATATTAATTAGATGTTATTTTTATCTGATATCATTTTGATGTTATTTTTTATTTTATAATATTTTAAGGTTTATAGTTGGGGAGATAACACTTATGGTCAACTTACACATTCAAATACACTAATTCAACTTCCAAAAAAAGTGAAGGTACTTAAATTAAATTAATAATAATTTTATTTAATTTAATATTTTAGCTCATAAAACAAAAGTTGCTATATTGAAGTTTTGAGATTTGAATTAAGTAATTGTATGTGACTTATTTATTTAGAAAAAAAGAAAAGTTTGACTTTAATATTATAAATTCATTAAAAATATTTATTTAAAATATTTTAATTTACATCTTGCTATAAAATAGTTTACTATGTTCTCATGGCAACTTCTTAACATTTTAACATTTGAAACATTTTAATTTTTATTACAGTTTTAATATGCAACAATTTTGTTAATTTAAATAATAATCATGTCTGAGGACATTTTTTTGAGAATTTTATCTTGAGCATTTATAAATTTTTTTGAGAATTGATAAGTATGAGCAAAAATAAGTATTTAGGAGTAAACAAGTTTTGTTTAAGAAAAAACTTGGGACGATTGATAAATTTTCTCTGAAATTCGTGAGATGAATGGTAAATCTGTTTCTCTAAAATTACTTTTTTTTTTTTTTTTGATTTCTAACTTTAGAATATTTAAGAGTAAAAAGGTTAGTTATATGAACATTTAAAAATTGGCGATCAAGTTTAGAAATGAATAATTTTTTAAGAAAACAAAGTAAACATTACTGTAAAATATTAAATATTTATCACAACCAAAATCAGTACCTAATAAGATATATCAATGACAGGTTATATATATATTAGACAGGTTATTCAGAATACATGGTTAATAGAATAATTTGTGTAATTTTTTTTTTTTTTGCAATGACATGTTTCTTTACATTTACAAGTTTCTTTATATACCTATGCTGTGATGAAGGTAATTCACATAAGAAAGTTAAAAACTCATGTTAGACAGCTCACTTTAGTTTAGGTTTTATGGATTGTTCGTATAATTTTTGTTTAACTTATGAATGTCAATAATTAACAAAATATTGAGCAAAGATATGAGAGCAAAATATTGCTTTATAGTTAAATTGAAAAAGAAATGTTTTTTATATTTTTATTTCTTATCTTTAGTTTGTATTAACTTTTTAGGCTTTAGTTGGTATCAATGTTTGGGATATTGCAGCTGGCAGAAATTTTTCTCTTTTTATGGGTGATGTATCTAGAATCAAAACTGAAGTCTTTTATTGTGGGGAATTAGATCCGTATGTAATTTATTGCTTTATTAGATATTTAAATGATCAAGATAGAAAGATAAGAGTGCTTATGCATGACTTTTATTTGTAAGTGCATGATTTGAAAATAAATGTTTATGTTTTATTGGTGACATTTGTATGCGACCAGTAGACAAGTGGACATTGATGTTGATAAATAGTTACTTATGTAATATCAGGCCTTGTTTTAAAGCATTATGCCTGAAGCGATTTACGTACGCCTTAAGCGATTTTACGTGAGCAGTAAGCGATTTCGGTTAAGTGACTTTTTATCAGTTTTTATCTTTTAAATTATTCAATAAGCGGTAAGGTAAAAGAAGTAATTAATTTTAAAAAAAGTTACATTAACTATTGAATGAAGTTTATTTAGAAATATTTGTTCAAAAGTTTGAATGACAATTATGTTTATTATAAGCGCTGTTTACTATTGAAAATAATTCAAATAAAGTTAAGTTTATTTTTATTTTGTTTTTATTTTATTGATTGAAGCAAATATCATAAAGCATAACTTAATTCTGATAAAAAATATAAGATTTAATTTGAAACTAATTTGATAAAAATATATAATTTTATCATGATTAAAAAAAAAAAATTTAGATTTTAAAAATATATAATTTAATTTTGATTTAAAAAAAATATTTAAGTTTATTAAAATTAAAGTTAATGCTTGGTTTAACTTAACTGTTAAATTTATTTAAAAATATTACTAAATATAATTTAATATTGAAATTTTATTTGTTCTTTAAAAAAATATTAGCTCATTTTTATCGCAATTGGTTTTCCTTCCTGAACATTTTTTTTTACTCACAATTAAATTTTAAATAAATGGCTGTATCAAAAATTTGCGCAAAACTTAAGTGGCTGGCGCAGATGTATTTATAATACATTGTTTCCAGTTTAGGATGTTGAATGCTGGATCTGCTTGACTCGATGCATGGGTGTGCTTGTTTTTATGACTAGGCAACTCATTCTTTTATCACCTAATGAGGGTACAGCTCTAAAACTCAGTTTAATAATGAGGCCAGCTGGTAGTCAAGTTTCCCAAACTCTGTGGTAGCTCTCCGAGAGGCTGATTCCATCAATAGCTGAAAAATATCAAAGTATTAACAGTGCCATGTTGTGCATGGATGGTGTCCCTGTTTGTACTTTTGGTGTGCATTGCCAAGGCCACATTGGAGCCTTTTGTTAAGGCTCCAATGTGGCATAATGTTTATTAATAGTAATGAGGCGATTGCTTAGGCTATTAAACAGTGTACTGAGTACTATGCTTCAAGTCAAATTCTTCAACATTCTATGCTTCAAGTCAAATTCTTTAACAAATTTAAAAATGAATAAAGTAACAAAAACTATGAAACACAAAAAGCATTTGTCATCACCAAGTTCTCTAAACCTATCATTCACTAATATTTGTGGTTTTCGAAGTAACTTTTCTTCTGTTGAGTCTTAACTCTTGCAAAGTTCACCAGACCTAATTGCTCTTTGAGAGACAAATTTGAGTTCACCTGTCTCATCTTGTGATCTTAGTGTTGATAGTTATCTTCCTTTAATTTATAAAGATTCCAATAGTCACATACTTGGCCAGTGCATTTACATTCGTAAGAATTCACTTATTTGTTGGGAGACTAGGTTTGAATCCAAAGACTACTCTTTTATGTGCTTTCATTTAGCACCACTTCACTCTATCGCCTTTCTCTTTGTTCTATATTGCTCTCCTTCATCTCAAGACTGCACTCTTCTTGATGTTATTTCTGATCATATTGACCAAGCCTTTCTCTTTATCCATCAGCCAATATTGTTGTTGGTGGTGACTTAAATGCTCATTACACCGAATGGCTTGGCTTTAGTGTCAGTGACTCTGCAGGCATTAAATCCCACAACCTTTGCCTTTCTCAATCCGTAACTCAAATAGTCAAGTTTCCAACTTGCTTTTCAGACAACCCAAATTATTTACCTTCTCTACTCGAGATATGTCTTGTTTCTGATCCTAGTCAGTGCTCAGTTTCTCCACATTCTCTCTTAGGTGCTTCTGATCAGTTTGATCTAAAACTATTATTTCATTCTTCTTTATCATCTGAATCCCTCTATCATCATACCTCTTACAACTACCTTAAAGTTGACTGGGACTTTTTCTGTAATTTTTTTCGTGATGGCTCTTGGGTAGAAATCTTTCATCTTCCTGTTTACAAATGTACTTCTTACATAACTTTGTGGATTCAGGCTGGCATGGAATCTTTTATTCCCTCTTAACGATTCCAGGTCAGACCTCACTCTTCTCCATGGTTTTCCTCACATTGTGCAGCATTAAGCTCGACACTTTCTTACTCCAGATTCTATTCTCTCTAAAAATCTCAAATCCGGTCTTGTATGGAATACTTTTGCCATGTCTGGGGCGGATCTTCTAATGATGCCCTTTCACTTTTAGACAAGGTGAAAAAACACATTGTAAATGTAGTTGGACCTGCTCTTGCAGCCAACCTTCAACCATTATCACATCGTCGTAATGTTGCTTCTCTTTCTCTTTTCTACAAATACTATAATGGGCACTGCTCTAAAGAGCTAGCATCTCTTGTGCCATCTACTAAAATTCATTCTTGTGTTACTTGTCATTTAATTAAATCTCATCCTTTTTCTGTGACTGTTCCTAAGTGCTCCAAAAACTCTTGTTCCTCTAGTTTTTTTCCTCAAACATCAGTTCTTTGGAATTTGCTTTCTTCATCTTGCTTTCCTGATTCATATAATTTGAAATCTTTTAAGTTGTCTGTCAATTGTTATCTTGCTCTACAATCTTCCTCTTTTCTCTTCAGTAACTTTCAACTCTAATTAGTGGTTGCTTGCAGCAACTTTTTTTTTATAACCCAAGTTAAGTCGCAGCAATTATTTTTATGATAAATATAAAATTTTTACATATATGATAAATGATATATACAGTGATATAGTTTTAATAATAATATAATAAACTATTAAAATTTTAATAAAAAAAGGTAAATGAATTAACTTTTTTATTTGTTACTCACTAATTTTTTTTAAATAAAAAATCATTTGTAGTTGTAAAGCCACAATTTAGAAATTTTAGAAATAATCATTTTAAAAATTCAACAATTTAACATATTTTAATTCATTTATGCAAATGTCAAGAAAAGAATGAAATTTGTTAATATCAAACATTTTTCAAAATGCGATATTAAATTTTATTATTTAATATCAAAAATAAAAAAATTAAAATAAAAAAAATAAACATTTTCTTATTGTAATAATAAAAAAGCTGTTAAATAACATAACAAAAATAACTTGCTTTGCGTCAATTAATATTTTTGAAATAATTTATAAAAGTTAATGTGTTTAAAAAATAAAAAATATAAAAAGAATTTTATGACGTCAAAATTGCGTTAAGCTAATGCATTAATCATTTTTTATTTAAAACAAGGCTTGTAATATTTGTTGCATGTGCACGCTTGGTTTACATATGTGCGCAATTAGTTGCATGTGCACGGTTGGTTTACATATGTCCATAATTAGTAGATTGTTGTGTGATTATGAATGTTAACAATATTTTTTTCTATAATAATGCTATTGTTAAAGATCTTATATACATTGGATTTCATTATTAAAAAGTTAAAATATTTGTAAAATAGTTTTTTATAATAATATAAATTTTTAATTTTTATTTAGTCTAAAAATGTGTAGATCAATTTCAAATCCTGTTATTAAAGTGCCAACTTCTTCAAAAAAGAGAAATGACAATTGGTGGCGTTTGTCACGGCGTTCAAAGAAAATTGGAAAGGATGCTTCTGTTGATGTTCATATAAGAAAGTTTACTCATTTTGAAAATGTAAAAAAAAACTAATTTTTTATTAGAAAAGTTTAGTAAATTTTATCTAAGTTTGGCTAAAAAAACAGGTTTACCTCTTTAAGATTTATTGACTATTTATAAAAGATTTATATATATATATATATATATATATATATATATATATATATATATATATATATATATATATATATATATATATATATATATATACACACACTTTTTTACCACATACTTACATCTTTTTACCTTTTTTTTTTTACTTTCCAAATAAATTCACTCTAAAGCAACCACTATTTAAGTTGGCAGTTAAGACTCCAAAGCAATTACTATTTAAATTATCAGTTAACACTCCACAGCTACTACTGTTCAAGTTGGTATTTAATAGAAAGTTGTGTTAAAGTGCAAGAAAAACAGGAGACTTGAAAAATGTAAATAGCCAGTCATGAGAGAGAGAGAGATAGATAAGTGTGAGAGAGAGCAACTAATCCAAAGCATTAGTGTTTGAGGAAGAAAACTTTATTTAATAAAAACTTTATTTTAAGTTTTTCTTAAATAAAGATTTTTTTTTTACAAATACAAAGGCACATTTGCAGACTTTGCTGAATGATGATTCACACAATGTTGAGTTTTGGTTGATAGAACAATAAAAACTTTAGCAGTGACCATTGTAATATTTGTAGAAAAGAGAAAGTAACTTTTTAATAATGAGATAGATGGTCAAGCTATGAAGCTACAGCAGGTTCAACCACATTTACATTGTGTTTTTGGACCTTGTCTAAATGAGGTATAATGTCATTAAAAGAACCAGCCAAGTATGACAACAGTATTCCATTAACAAAGGAGTTATAGATTTTTAGAAGAAGAGAGTTGAATCAGGAGTAAGAAAACAGTAAGCAAGATAAAGAGAAACAACCAGATGCTTTTTTTAAATAAAAACTAATTTTATATATATATATATATATATATATATATATATATATATATATATATATATATATATATATATATTATATATATATAGCAATAGTATTTCCTATTTAATCATTTGCACTTATTATGTCCCTATTCATCCGAAATATCTGAAAAACAGAATATGATTATTTAATTTTTAATAAACTAATTACAAAATTAAAAATATAATGTATAATAAAGAATAATTTTTCTTTTTTTTAATAATTTTTTATTTTAGCATTTAAGAAAAATTAAGGTTTATTATAATAAATAAAATAATAATAGTTAATTTTTAGTAATTATCTGTCAATAAATTAATTTGCTGAATTTTTTGGATTTGTAGGAGGAGTTAGTGCGCTCAATATATGCTAATGATTTTTGCTTTGGTTGCATCACTGAAAAGTATGTAAAATAAATTTTAAAATCCTTTTGATTACTTTCTCAAAAAAGATTAAACTGAAAATTTATAAAAGTTGAATAAAAGTTATAAATTTATATATAAATTAAAGTTATGAAAATTTAATTTAATTATTTATAATTATAAATTATTTAATGGTAACTTGTCATGGTAAGGTTTCAAGTGCCAATCTATGACAAAAATATGAATAGTAATACAAATATAGATTAAAAAACACCTATATTTGATAAATATAATTAGATTTGTTATATTAAATTTTTTATTAAATTTTTTTATTAGATTAATCTAAAGATTGCAGTAATTTTTTGTTTTGTTAATTCTACTTTAACTTATTTTTTGTTTTTTTTAATTTTTAACTATATAAATTAAACTCTAAAAAATATTAGTAAATAATATATAAACATAATTTTCATCTTTTTTAGAAAAGAAAATTTAAATTTATAAACTTTTCTTTAGAATGAGCAGCAACTCTGTAGTTGGAACAATTTATAAATTTTCAAGAGCTGAACGATTATTTTTCCAACAGTTAACAATAATTCAAAAAGCTATAATTGACCCGCTTATAAGCAGTGGTGTGTGGTATTTTTCTTTTTTAATAATAGATATAAATGTATAAAAATGATATAAATATAGTGCATTAATATAAATATAATTTATAATAATGCATATGGGTTATATATTTTATTTAAAGTACCCATTACTACCTGTCCCATGCACTACTGCCTTGCAGGATGTGGTTTTTTAGGCAAAGTTTGGGGAGAAAAAAGTTTGACTTAAAAATTCCCTGGACTCTTGGTTGAGTAAAGGCTGAATATAGTGTCTCAATTAAAATACTCTTCCTGGGCAGATGTTAACTGCATCCAGCTACTGTCTTATAAAAGGCCTCCTAGGCAAAGACTTAAGGGGTAAGCAAAATAGTTATGTTAACCAGCCTCGAACCCCTTCTTTATCTATTTATATCTGGCATAGATGTGTTACACTGTTTCCCACCTAGGATGATCTACTTGACTCTTCTCATAGGTTTTTGTTTGTGCCTCCTTGATCATGGCTATGCAACTCTTCCTGTTATTTCCTAATGAGGGTACACCTTTGAAACTCAGTTTAAAGGTTCTGAGACCGACTGGAAATAAGGTTTCCCGAACTCTGTAGTAGCTCTTAGAGAGGCTGATTCCATCAACAGTTGCAAAATATCATAGTATTAACAGTTTCATGTTGTGCATGGATAGTGTCCCAGTTAATGCTTTTAGTGTGCATTGTTGCGTATTAAGCCCAGTTTTTTGACTTATGGTTAATTAACAGGACTGAGTTGATTGCATAGCTCATTGCTTAGGAGACAGTGCTCTATTTATGAATGAGTCAAGTTCTATTTAAAATATTAAATATAAAAAACCCAAAATATTAAATATAAAAAACCATCCCCACCATCTAGCTGTTTTAATATATCTTTTACAAATATTTGTGGTCTGCAAAGCAATCTTCCATCAATTGAATCTTACCTCTTGAAAAATTAAGCAGACTTGTTGGCTTTTAGCGAAAATAATTTTGATTCTGCTATTCCTTCTTCATATCTCAGTGTTGATGGGTACTGTCCTTTGATTCCCAAAGACTCCAATAATCACATGCTTGGCTTGGGGGTATACATACGTATCAATTTACCTATTTGTTGTGAAATCTGGTTCGAATCCTTTGACCATTCTTTTATGTGCTTTCGCTTAGTACCTCTTCGCCCTATCAACTTTCTCTTTGTTCTTTATTGTTCTATCTTCCTAAGACTGCACTCTTTTAGATGTAATTTCTGATCAAATTGATCATGCTCTCTTTCTTTACCCCTCTGCCATAATTGTTGTTATTGGCAACTTTAATGCTCATTGCTCTGAAAGGCTTGGATCTAATGCCAATGATCCTGCTGGCACTAAAGCCTATAACTTCTGCATTTCTCAATCTCTTACTCAGATAGTTAACTTTGTGACTTGTTTTCCTGACAAACCTAATCATTTACCTTCACTCCTTGATTTATGTCTTGTCTCGGATCCTACCTTGTGTTCAGTTTCTCCTTTTTCTCCTTTAGGTAGTTCTGACAATGCAATGATCTCTTTAAATCTTTTCTCACACTTCCTTTTTGGACTCACCCTATCATTGCACTAATTACTACTACCCTAAAGTTGGGATTCTTTTCGTAATTTTCTTTGTGGCAGTCCTTGGGGTGATGTCTTTTCTCTCTCAGCTGATAAATGTGCCTTCTATGTAACCTCCTGGATTCAGGCATGAATGGATTATTTATTCCTTCTTATCAGTTCCAAGTCAAGCCTTATTCTACTCCATGGTTTTTATTTTCTTATGCAGCTGCTATATCTAATCGTAATCATTTTTTTTCAGAAAACTCTCCAGAGAAGAAACAGCTATTTATTATTTGCAAGAAATGGATGTAAAAAGGTACTGTCTGATGCTAAGCTCCATTATTCTCAGTTCACTAAATCTTGTATCTTTTATCAGCCGTTAGGCTCTAGAGACTTTTTGAAAATCTTCAACAGCATCATTAACAAGGGTGGGTCTAACATTTCATCTCTCATTCATGGGACTGATCTTATTACCTAGCCTTATTAAACCTATTGTTAGACATTCAAATCACTCTAGCTTTTGTTGCTAAAGTCATATCTCAATTAAACTCTTCTATGGCTTGTGGTCCAGACAACATTCCTGTCAGTTTTACAAAATTGTTCTCCAGAACTCTCTTCAATTCTCTTTAAACTATTTAATAAATGCTAGACTGAGTCTTCTTTTCCTGCGTGCTGAAAATTGGCATCTGTTGTTCTAATTTTCAAAAACTTACGTAAACATTCTCACCCCTCCAATTATCGTGCAATAAGAGAACTAGCTAGAACTATTGCTCTTGACATATCTAAAGCTTTCAACAAATTTTGGCATGCATGTTTTTGAGATGATCAAATTGTTTCTTTCTAACCACTTTATTAGAATCATCCTTGAAGGCCAACAAAATTCTTCATTTCCAGTAACTTCTGGGGTACCTCAAGGGACTATCCTTGGTCCTATTTTGTTTCTTATCTGCATTAATGATCTTCCTGACAACCTTACATCTAAAGTAGTTCTTTTTGCTGATGATTCAACTTTATACTCCTGTCTTGACTAAAAAGTCTTCACTTTGCGATCGCTTAGAACAGGCAGCTGATCTTGAGTTTGATCTAACTTCTGTAAAAGGTTGGGGCTTGCAGTGGCATTTAAATTTTAACTCCATCAAAACTCAGTTATTTACTACTAAGAACTATTGCAATACTGTCAACATTCCTATTTCTCGATGGCAACCTTCTTACTGAGTCCTCTTCTTTACGTCTCCTCGGATTATTGTTTATTACTTACCTTTCATGGAAACCATACATACAATCAATGGCTAAATTACCATCTGCTAAGGTTGCTTCTCATTATCATGCTCGCATTATTTTTACTCCTGATTCCATTCTCTACCTCTAAAATCTCTTACTCATCCCTGTATGGAATACTGTTGTCATATTTGGACTGGTTCTTCTAATGATGCTTTTTCTCTTCTAGACAAGGTCCAAAAACGCAGTAAAGTAGTTGGACCCGCTCTATCTGCTAAGCTTGAGCCCAACAAGTATTTGTAAGTTTCCTCGTTAAATGCTCTTTTGTGTAAATAAAGATTTAAAATTTAAAAAATGAATAAAATGATTTAATGTTTATTATTCAAAATGTTTTTTAAAAATTTGTTTTATTTAATCCTAGTATTTTTTTTATTTAAACTGTGAGTTGTATTTTTATTTTTTGTGAATTTTTTTTTTTTTTTTTGTTTTTTATTTACTGAGTTGTATTTTTTATTTACTGAGTTGTATTTTTGTTTACTGAGTTGTACTTTTGTATTTTTGTTGTACTAGTTGTATTTGTTGAGTTGTATTTGTTGAGTTGAGTTGTACTAGTTGTATTTTTGTTTACTGAGTTGTACTTTTTATTTACTGAGTTGTATTTTTATTGTTTTTTATTTTAACTGAGTTGTATTTATTTTATTATTATTATTTTTATTTATTTTTTTTTGGGAGGGGGGGGGTTAGTTTATTCAAGTTCTTTTTATTTTATTTTACATTTAGTTTAGATCATTTTTTTCATTTTTTAAATTTTCAAAACATGTAAACAGCTATGGTTGAGTTATCAAAGCAAGATATCATTTATGTGATCAAATAAAAATATGCAATCACACACCTTTCTAATCAAAACTGAACTTACTTAGAAACTTTTTCCTTTCAAATTGAGCTCTCCCAGTTTTGTAGCCATTACTTATTAAATGTAATAAATCATAGTTATGGTGTTATTGATTGATTATTGATAAAAGATTACCATCATTCTTATCTCTATTTTTCTGCATTTGCATTTTTAGGTGGTTTTCAATTATGATGTTTTCTTAACACTCACAGTTTTGCTTAATAATTATTTTGCCCACTCATGTTGTCAACACTCCAACATCTACTTCAACTTTTTTTTCTAGAAAAAAAAAACTAAATTATCTTTAGATATACTATAAAATGCTAGATGTCTCTTTTTCTCCACTCAATCCAGTATATTATATCCAATATATAATACTTTCTAAATATTAAAAATGTACCAACAGATATTATCACTGCATTTTATCTCTTTATTTCTTTATTTTTTTGGACTTTGTAAAAATAAGTAACCAGAGTTGATATTTGAACGGGGCCAGGGCCAGATTTGATAAAATAAAACTGGGGCCAGGGTGGGGTCAAAACTCTATAAAACACTTGGACCTCTTCAGCTATCCTAAGATTAGTCATCACTCTGTTATTAGTTTCTTTATACAAAGTTTTTGAGATTAATAAATTATTTTTTTCTAACTGCAGTATTAAAGTTATTCTTGAAGGCCTACTCTCTTCTTTATTTCAAGTGACTTTAAGGTTACTGCAAGGTTCTATCTTTGCTCCTTATCTACAATAACAATCTTCATAAAAATTTTACATTTAAAGTGGCTCTATTTACTGTTGACTCAACTTTATACTCTTGTCTTAAATCTTCACTTTTTGATTGCTAAGAGCAAGCAACTGATTTTAATTTGATCTCTCTTATGGATTTACATTCTGGACTTTAAATTTAGGGATGGCAAAAATTCCGGATATCTTCAATCCCGGGATTTTGGGATTTAGAAATTTGTCCCCAGGAAATTCCAGGATTGAATAGAAAAAAGCGCAAATGCAATTGAATATTTTTTAAGCACTCATCAAACACTTAAAAATGATTAATTTAATGATAGTATAACTAAAATATTTTATACATTAATGAAGTTCTAAAATTAAGTTTTAACTTAATTTTGTATTAAAACTTATCTAAGACTTTTAAAAATTAATAAACCTAAGTATAAGGAATTATAAAACAATACTTTAAAATGGCAACACAATAAAAATAATAATAAAAATTAAAAAATAATATAAATATGCAGGGCGTTAAAAAAACATTTGAAATTAAAATGAATGGATATAAAAATGGAATTAAAATCGTGCATACTTTTGGAAGCAGAAAATTCAAAATTAATGTATACCTTCTATTAAAAACTCTTGCTCTTTCTACCAGCAAGCGCTTAAATTTTATTTGTTTTTATAATATACTAGTTTTAATATTATAATATAAAATATATATAGTATAATATCAAAACTAGTATATTATAAATAATAACAAAAATATAAGCGCTTGCTGGTAGAAAGAGCAAGAGTTTTTAATAAAAGTTATACATTAATTTTATTTTCTTATATATTTTTAATTTTAATTATATATATACATGTATATATATATATATATATATATATATATATATATATATATATATATATATATATATATATATATATATATATATATATATATATATATATATATATATATATATATATGTATATATATATGTATATATATATAAACATATATAAACATATAAGCATATATAAACATATATATATATATATAAACATATACACATTTTGCAGACAAGCAATAATGTTTTGAATTTTTTTTTTTTAGTAAAATACAGAAAAAAAGAGTTTTAAAAGAAAAACATTGCAAAAAGAATAATTAATTACACAACCAAACAAATTACTAAACTACAATTATAAGCTTAAACTTTATTAACTTTTCCTTTTTTTTGACGATCCCGAAATACCGGGAACTTCGGAGACTAATCCCGGGATTTCGGGATGAACAATTTGTATAAAATCCCGGGATCCCGGGATTGCAATCTGGTTCGAACTGCATAAACTTTTTTTCATCAATTCATTAAAAAGGACCAATGTTGACTACTCCACTTGAGATGTTGTGGTTCTAATTCTTCTCAGGCATTTCAGTTTTTCAAGGAAATCAATGGCTTCTCGGCTGGATGTCTTCTAAACACATTTGCGTAATGTAAACAACGTTTTGTAGTAGAAATACTACAGTTCATAACAATATTGCAAGCTTTTTATCCTGATAATATGTTGTTTTGTGTAGTCTTCTTGATTGCTTTTGAATTTTTATGGATCCAGTAAGTTCATATCTTTTCATAATTAGTCTTTCATCAGACTTATCGGCTCCATAAAACGGTGTTGTCTTACGAAACGAATTTCCATATCAACTGATCTTACTATCAACTTTTTCACTGTTGATATACATTTCTAATGCCCAGTGCACAGTGGGGCAGAGTGTGACAAAGTACAAAAATGTCAGCATTGCATGGTATAAATATGTCATAATGGTGAAGACATATTCATCAGAGGATATATCTAAATAAAAAAACATTAAATATTAGATTAAGCTTATTTTATGTGGTTATTTACAAATGAATTTGATATGTGTAATAAGATAAAACACAAAACGGAAAAAACACAAAAAACAAACAGTTCTATTTGTGTTAATAAGACTAAACATATATACATCTTTGCAATGACATCGCAAATGGAGGATGTTTTTATTTAACGGTAAAAAAGGAAAGAAATCAAATAGAGGAAAAAAAAATCAAAATACCATTTTAAACAATATCAAATTATAAAACAAAATGAAGTAAAAATAAGATCAAAGGATACAAACAAATAAAGATAAAAAGCAAATCAAAATAACGTACCAAATAGAAAAAAAAAGATTTGGTAAAAGAAAAAGTAGTTCGAAAATGTAAAAAAAAAAAAAAAAAAAAAAATACGAAATGAATTACGTTAGTCTACCAGAAACAATAATGTCATTAAAAGAAAAGAACAAGAAAAAAATTATAAGTTTTGTTTAGTGAATACATTGTTTATATTGATGTGTATTTTTATTGTTATATTTATATGTCATTTATTTTTGTGTATGCATTTAATGCATTTTTTACTTTTATTAACCTTAGTTTTATGTATAATAAGTGTTTTTCTGTTTATATTTTTTTTATTTGTTTATTATATTTACAATATATTCTTGCTATTATATTATAAAAACTAAAATTATTATTTTTATCGAGAAAATTATATTTTTGCAAGAGCCGTAAATTGCTCTCGTAAACTGTTGTAGGGGAGTGTGGGCAAGGGTGAGAGCTAAAGCTCTCGCTTCCAGCCAAAACCTGTATATATATATACATATAAATTTTTACCTTTTGGATAATACTGTATATATATATTTTATATATATATATATATATATATATATATATATATATATATATATATATATATATATATATATAAATATATATAAATATATATATATAGATATATATATGCTTAAATACTTGTTTAAATAACGTCAGACATCACACTGAAATAGCCTGTTGCCACAAGGGGTGCCGCTACACCGACTGAGGTTTTGGACTGGGGCAGCAATCTTTTTTTGTGTGATATATCCGCAAAAATATATATACGCAGTGTTTATTTACATTTGTAAGGCCAAAATAATTCTGATTTTTTTTCTTCTTTATGATTTTCTATATAATGTATGATTAATTGTATGAAGCATGTTTATCATAAATTAGTAAACTAATTTATTACAGAGTCTTGGGGACAAATCACAAAACTTGTTGGTGGGGAAGCATTGCTTCATATTGTTGACTCCTTTGTTGATTTGTTAAATGCAACCTCTACTGAACTCTCACAGCTCACTGAGGTTATTAGATGGAGCTTGCCCACTAAAGAACTTTTCTCTTATTTGTTTTCTGACAGTTTTCGAGCAGTCTATGACAGGTAATTTTCTGAATGTTTTAAATGTTTGACAATTTTTAAAATGTTATTGACTTTCCTACTTTTTATTTTAATTCTTTTTTAATCTTTGTTAAAAGTAAAACTGATTTTAAAGATATTCTACTAAAAAATACTTACATTTATAGATTGGATTAGAACTTGAGTTTTAAATTTTTATTTTAAATTTTAAGTTGTAATAGGTTTATGCAAATATAATTAGACTTGATTTTTTGAATATTTTGTTAATAAGAAATAAAACTTAATTATGTTAGTTATGCTCAAATATTAGTTATATGTGCTCTATATTTTTTAATTATATATGCTCCATATTTTAAATTATATATGCCAACATGGGTGTAAAGAATGGATGTCCTGTGTATAGAACTCTTTAGGCTTGGAAGCAAAAAAGGTTTGAGGTTGGTAAATACACTGGTTTTGGTAATGTTTTCCAGCTCCCAATAGTTTTTGCTGAGTTGATTTTGCAACATGGTTGAGCATTGTCAAGGGAAAAGTATATTTTATGTTACTATGGATGATTAGTTGATATTTTTTTAAACTTTTCTGCACAGTTGACCTCTGCAATGACAGCTGTATTGGTAAAAAGCAATTTCCAATGTGCAATATAGGGCCTACTACACTGAAAGCACTATCTTTTTTGGATGATGTTCAGATTTTGGAGTCTGTATTAGCTTTTTGATTCAATGAAACTTTTTTTTGGTGTGATTAACATAAAAATATGATCCTAACATGCTAACATTGTCAAACTATAAAGAGTTGTCAAGCAAACTATAAAGAGTTTGCTTTTTTTTACAAAAAAGTGAATAAACTTTAAGATTTTACTAATTCAGAATCAAGTCATTAATCGAATGCCTAGGTTTAAAATTTAACCAAGCTGATTCAGATGACAATAAATAATTGTAACACCCAAGATTGCTTGTTAAGCAGTGCCCATTATGTTGTGGGTTGTGTTCAAGTAGCTCTTTTAAATGACTAACATCTAATAGAAGATGTTTAGACAGGCTCATCTTATAACACGTAATTATTTTTGTTAAAACATTTTAACCAATTTTATGCTGTGAGATGTGACACAGGCCTTAGCTACTGCACTACTAAGATTTTAAATGGTATTCTTGCAGAATTGTTATTTGCAGAATGATGTTCATGTAGCAGGCAATATCTTGTATGCTTATCAGATTTTTCCTTAATGTTTTATATTTAAAAGGATTAAATAAAATTTTGTGTATCTATATATTCTAAAATATTTATGTATAAATATATTTTTCAAATTAATATATGTATATATATATATATATATATATATATATATATATATATATATATATATATATATATATATATATATATATATATATATATACTTTTAAATAAATGTATTTAAGTTACCATATTACAGGCCTTGTTTAAAAAAAAAACGTCTTAGCGCATTAGCTTGTCATGATTTTGGCATCATATTTAGTTGTCTTTGTTTTTTATTTTTTTATTTATGGACATGAACTTTTTTAAACTACCGCCATAAAATAAATTTTAAACTACCGCCACAAAAATATTGTCAGGTCAGATTATCCTGCTACAGGTAACATGTAACCCAGTACAACCTGCTTCATTTTCTGCTGCCTTGAAGGATATGCTTTTTAGGCATGGGCTAGGAGAAGTCAACTCCGACTTAGAACACCCGCTGCCTTAGGAGACTTGGTTGAGTAAAGGTTAAAGATAGTGTTTCAATAAAAATACTCATCTTAGGCAGATGTTAAATGCATCCAGCTTCTGTCTTGTAGAAGGCCTTCTAGGCAAAGACTAAAGGGATAAACTGGTTCAATCTGTTGAGCAGCCTCACACCCCTTTTTCATCTATTAGGCTGATATATTTTTAATAATAAAGTTTAGGATGTTGAATGCTGCATCAATTCAATTCAATTATTTCAATTCAATATATTCTGAAATAAGTTGTAAAATTTCAAGGACTTTTACAAATAGTACAAGTACTAATCTAAAGTAAAAACCTGCAACATTACAATAAAAGTGATCATAATAACAATAATAATAGTATTGATAATAATGATAGAAATAATATTAACAATAATAATAAGATGGCGATGAAGAGGAATATTATTAGTAACAATACTAACAATAATAATAAAAAATATTATACAATCAATATTAGATAACAGCAATAATAGTGATAATAACAATTATAAAGTATAAATAGTAAATAAACTTTAGAAAAAATTAAAAAAAGCAATAATACTTGTTATGTTGTAAATAAAAATAACAATTTACTAATAAAGATAGAAGAATATTATTAATATCAATACTAACAATAGCAATAAAAATATGAGAACAAAAAGTTAATAATAAAACTAGTAGGTATCCAGAGAGTAGTAATAATAAAAGCATAACAACATATTTCAGAGGCTTCAGGTATAATAAACAGGATCTTCTTGACTTAATGAATGGGTTTTGCTTGTGTTTCTGTTTTTATGACTAGACAACTCAATTTATTATCTCCTAATGAGGGTACAGCTCTAAAACTCAGTTTAATAATTCTACGAGGCCAGCTCGTAGTCAGGTTTCCCAAACTCTGTGGTAGCTCTCAGAGAGGCTAATTCCATCAATAGCTGAAAAATATCAGAGTACTAACAGTGCCATGTTGTAAATGGATGGTGTCCCTGTTCGTACTTTTGGTGTGCATTGTTGAGGCCACATTTAGAGCCCTTTATTAGAGCTTAGGTTTTATTAATAGTAATGAGACCATTGCTCGGACTATTAGATAGTGTACTGAGTACTATCTATGGTTTGAGTCAAGTTCTTTAAGAAATTTAAAATGACTAAAGTAGCAGAAACTATAAAACACAATAAACCATCGTCATCACCAAGTTCGCTAAACCTATCATTTACAAATATTCAGGTATTTGAAGTAACTTTTCTTCTGTTGAATCTTATCTCTTGCAAAGTTCACCAAACCTACTTGCTCTTTGAGAGACAAATTTGAGTTCACCTGTCTTATCTTGTGATCTTATTGTTGATGGTTATCTTCCATTAATTCATAAAGACTCCAATAGTCACATACTTGGCCTAGGCATTTACATTCGTAAGAATTAACTCATTTTTTGGGAGACTAGGTTTGAATCCAAAGACTACTCTTTTATGTGCTTTTGTTTAGCACCACTTCACTCTATTGTCTTTCTCTTTGTTCTATATCACTCTCCTTCATCTCAAGACTGCACTCTTGTTGATGTTATTTCTGATCATATTGACCAAGCCCTCTCTCTTTATCCGTCAGCCAATAACGTTGTTGTTGGTGACTTTAATGCTCATCACACTGAATGGCTTGGCTCTAGTGTCAGTGACTCTGCAGGCGTTAAAGCACATAACTTTTGCCTTTCTTAATCTCTAACTCAAATAGTCAACTTTCCATCTCACTTTTCAGACAACCCGAATCATTTACCTTCTCTACTCGAGATATGTCTTGTTTCTGATCCTAGTAATTGCTCAGTTTCTCCACATTCACCCTTAGGTGCTTCTGATCACGGTTTGATCTCTCTAAAACTATTATCTCATTCTTCTTCATTATCAGAATCCCCCTATCATTGTACCTTTTACAACTACTTTAAAGCTGACTGGGACTCTTTCTGTGATTTTCTTCGTGATGGCCCTTGGGTAGAAATCTTTCATCTTCCTGCTGACAAATGTGCTTCTTACATAACTTCATGGATTCAAACAGGTTGATTCATTGCTTGACATTCGTATCACTCCAGCTTCTACATCAAAAGTGATTTCCTGCTTAGACTCTTCTAAAGCTTGTGGTCCGCACAACATACCTGTTGTAGTCTTGCAGAAGTGTTATCCGGAGCTGTCATCTATACTTTCAAAACTATTCAACAAGTGTTTATCATAGTCTTGTTTTCCGTTATGCTGTAAAGCGGCATCTGTTATTCCTATTTTCAAAAATTCTGGAGAGCAATCTGATTCGTCTAACTACCGTCCCATTAGTCTTATTATTATAAGCAAGGTTTTTGAATCTTGAATTAACAAACACTTAATCTCTCATTTTGAATCTAATAACTTACTTTCTGATCATCAATATGGATTTTGATTTTCTCATTCTACAGCTGATTTGCTAACAGTAATAACCGATAGGGTTTTATTGCGCATTATGCAGAAATGGAGAGGTTAAGGCTATTGGTCTTGACATTTCTAAAGCTTTTGATAAAGTTTGGCATGCTGTTCTTTTCCATTAGTAATCTTCTTACAGTTTATCTTTGTAATATCTTTAAGAATATCGAATCCTTTCTTTCCAATGAAAGTATAAAAGTTGT
>NC_061163.1:47627558-47635058 GCF_022113875.1 Hydra vulgaris
TATATATATATATATATATATATATATATATATATATATATATATATATTAGGGTGGGTCGAATTTATTTATCTTTCCTGTACATGAACAAAAAGTTGTCTTGGCATCAGTACAGTATGAAAATAATATTTAAAGATTTTTTTATGAAATGTTTAGGGGTCCCAACTTTTGATTAAAGTCTTACCTTATTTGATGTATTTTAACCCTTTCCTTGGTACAATCTAAATACGTACCAACTATAAATCATTGACTAAAATGCATTAGCAAATGGTTTAGCATCTAACTACAAGTGCTAAAAAAGAATTGGAATAAATTTTATAACGTTATTTACATGTAATGTCACTATTAGCAACATTAGCAACAAACCATGTGCTGGATTTTTTAGAAACAAGCAAAATATTTAATATATTATTTTGTAATTTTATTTTCTTCTTTGCAATAATAGATCTATAGTAAAATTCAAGTAGGTTAATATAGATATATACTACAGTAGGCTATAGTTTAAACTGTAGAAAGATCACTTCATTTAACATGTAGGCCTATTTATGAGAGGGCTAAACATATTATAGTCTGTGTAAATATTTGAATATTTATTGACTAAATTCTTTTGAAAAATTGTTTTAACAGCTTTTATTTATTGTAAACATAACTTGTTGTAGTTTTTTTTATTATTTTAGACAAATTATATTAAATATGGATAGTATTTTTTATTATTTTAGACAAATTATATTAAATATGGATAGTATGTTTACACGAAGTGCAACTAAACATCAATTGTTTGGGCAAAATGTTGATCTTCCTGAAAATCAAATCCCATCATATGAAGACGTTATTAAGGCGTTCTATTATAATCAGAAAACAGTATTAGAAATTAGCTTGCAAGAAAGATATTCAATTTTAGCAGACAGTGAAATGTGTTTATTCAAAAGCAAGTATTCCTACAGTAGAAGTGAATAGCACAATCATTAGGATTAGAAGACTTATGGATAAAGTACATACACTTGAAAAATATTCCGATGCAAAAAGAACATCAGACACTTTCACTGAGAAGTTGAATTCTTTTAAGCATTTATTTGACATTTGTACCTGCAAATGCTTTGATTTGGGCATTAGAGATAGGAACTTATGCACATGTCCATAAAAAAAAATCCATTGATAGAGTGGGATTTCTGGGTTGACCAGAAAACTGTTAGAAATATGATAATTGGTGGAGTAGACAAAGAAACGACAGCAACACTGGAAAAGAGACAAAAACGCAAATTTATGAAATCAGTATGTGATGCAGCACAGTCAAAAGAGGTTGAATATGAAACTGAGGAAGATATTGATGAGGATGAGGGTAACATGTCTGAAAGTAATTATACATCAGAGGAAGAGACAGTATCAGTGCAGAACAGAAACAAGTACTAGAAATTATGTAAAGCAGTTGATCGATGCAAAATTAGCAACAGAGATACATGTCTTATTGTTAATGCTGTTTTAAAAGACCTCAGTATGTTGTCTGCAACAATTCTTGATCCTTTAAAGCTATGTCAACAAAGGAATTTCTGGAGAGATACTCTGGTTAAAGAACATATGCAGAGCAATAAGGAATTGTGCTGTATAGGCTTTGATGGAAAACAAGACGTTACATTAGTTGAGAGTTTTGGTTGTAGAAGTAAAATAGCATTGTCTCGTATCCAGGAAACATATACATCGATCATGTAGTTATATACATAAATGTAGATCATCTAGTTATATACATAACATATACATCGATCATGTAGTTCCTGAAAGTAGTAAAGCTGCTGATATAACAAAGGAGTTAATGTTAGTTATTATAGAGACAGACTCCGTAGAAAGCATTCAAGATGTTGTGTGTGATGGCATAAATAATAATACAGGTAAAAGCAACGGAATCATAAGAAAATTGGAGGAGAACTTAGGTAGACCATTACAGTGGTTGGTATGCTTTCTACACTGTAACGAGCTGCATTTGGAAGGTTTTTGGCAGGCGTGGATTTTGCTTCAACTACAGGACCTTCCACATCGACAGGTACAATTAGCTCAGCTCTAGAATATGATCCGAATGAATTGCCTGTCGTTAATTATTTGCCAATTACTGGTAAGGTGACTGATTGTGATGAAGCTGTCAAGAAGGATCTTAGCACAGACCAACTGTACTTTTTGAAAGCATGTCTAACAGTACAGCGTGGACGTCAGGCTTCTACAGATATTGATTTCCTCGAGAAGAGTTTACCTGGAAATATAAGTCATGCTCGGTGGTTTACGAAAGCCAACAGGATTTTGCGTCTCTACATGTTTAGAGAGGTCGCATCTAAACCTCTCAGAAGAGTAACGCATTTCATTTTGAACTTTTACGAATCCTCTTGGTTCAAAATCAAATCAAATTCTTCTTGCCAAAATGGTGCTAACAACTTCTTTTACTTAGTTCAGTTGTTTCAGGAACTTGATGCATTAGATTAGGCTGTGGTTTTTCCTGTTCTCAAAAATAACTGCTACTTTGCGCATGCTGAAAACATTCTGTTAGCTGCAGTTAGTGATAGTGATATGGAAATTCGTCGTTTTTCAGTAGAACAAATAATAAGAGCAAGAGAGAAGTAGACTAATAGTAACATACCGGTCTTTGATAAGAAGGATATAACATTAAATCTGGCTGCGACATCGTTCATTAACATGATTGACTGGGACCAGAGTAATGTTACGTCTCCTCCGATGCTATCACACCTTTCAAATGATCAACTTACTTACACACATTCAATACTACTGCCCAATGTTCCATGTCATTCACAGGCAGTAGAGAGAACAATTAAAGACGTTAGCGCTGCGAGCTGTAAAGTTTATGGGAGAAAGTCCCGTCATGGCATGGTGTTACAAAGTAAGAAATCCAGATTAGAGATACCAAAAATAGACAGCAAGAAAGATTTTATTAACAGTTAGGTTAAACAACTTTGTATTGTTGCTGTTTAACATTGATTCGTTACAGTTAACATTCTTTTTAATTTGTAATACATTGCAATACATTACACTAACATTGGGTATTTATATAGTCTTTCTAGTCAGAGTTAGGACCTGTAGAAACTGTCCATAAAATAAAAAGTGAGGTTTTTTTAAAGGAGTACATCAAAACGCAACTTTTTAGACATGTACAGGATCTCCAACTTAATATTTTTTACATTTCGACCCACCCTAATATATATATATATATATATATATATATATATATATATATATATATATATATATATATATATATATATATATATATATATATATATATATATATATATATATATATATATATATATTTATTTTTAAACTTTCCAATTGTTTAGCTCCCAACCCTATTTCTTGTTCCAATCATGAAAATAATGATCTAAACAAAATTTTAGCGTAATCGGACAACTGTAAGTCGACCCTCATTGTCCATGAAATTTTTGCCCTGGAGTCATTTTTGAGGTGAAAAGTTTTGAGGTGAAAAGAAAAACTGTTTTCAAAACTGTTTGTGCTGCTCATGTTAAGTGACTTTTAGGTTGTCTTCTTTTTAAACAGTAAAATGGCATCAAGTTCGTCTGGGAGTTCGTCACAGAAGTTAAGAAAAGATTTTCATGTCTGTCTTATTGGCTACATTTCAAATGAAATGGTCAGAGCCAAATTGCCTTCGAACCAGCAATTTTTACGCGTTTTCTTCAACAATGTAAGAGTTGTAAAGTTTGCAACAAAAGAAAGTGCAATACTGGTGATTCAAGAAGTTTCCATTTTTCGGCAAATAGCAAGAATTCCTACTAAAAGAACTGACCACTGTGTTGAGAAGTTACTGAAACTGTATGGTGAATGGAAAGGCTTGTAAAAGAATGATGAGAGGTGCAGGCAAAGACAATATGGATGATCTGTTTGACATAACTCATTTAGAAGCTTTGGAACAGATAAAAAAATAAAGAGGATAAGAATTTCTTAATCCTTCAGCGCCAAAAAGGACAACCAGGGTCTATGCTTGGTGTGGATCAGAAACTAAAATACGAGGAAGAAAGGGCACTGAAGCGCACTGCAATGAAAACTGCCAGGAGAAAAAAGAACAACATTAAAATGGAACAACATTAAAATGGAACAACATTTTGGTACTCTTTCTCCATCAAAAACTGATTATTCAGCATCAAGCAGTGAAGACATTGATAGTGGTGGCGACATTGAAAGTTCACCTGCCATCTTTCAGCAAATATTAACAGCAGGAGCAGTAGCAAAAGTTCCAATAACACGAGGTACATTACATCAAACATCAAGCACTTCTTTTCAACATCTTAGAAAAAAATTTAGAGAAGCAAGAGGCTCAGAAATTCAGCAAAACTTTAACCTAAATGGTTGCCAAGAATTAGTGCTACACTTGGATGTAAAGCTGCTCCCAGCACTCACTGGTGTTGAAAAGGCAAGGAGCAATTGTTGGGAGTCCCTGAAATCCAAACAACTTCAGGTGAAGAGCAAGCTATAACTGCTTATCAAACAGTGGAGAAGTGGGGTTTAACAGACAAAATTCAGCAATTTACTGTGATACAACAGCAAGCAATACATGTCAAGTAAATGGTGCCTGTACAAACCTAGAAAAATTGTTCAATCATGATCTATTGTACCTCCCTTGCCGTCACCATTTTTGAGTTAGTTTTGAGGAGCTGTTTCGAGTCACTGATGGGTGCAACTTCTTCTATAGACATGGTGCTTTTCAAAAGATTTAGAGAAGCCTAGACAAAACTTGACAAGAACGTTTATATAACTGGTAGTAATGAAGTGCCTGATGATGTCTGCACTACCATTCTTGGATTTGTTGAACATTACCTTTCTACACAAAAACAGCAGAGAGATGATTACCGAGAATTGTTAACAATGATCTTTTTTGGCGGTATTCCAAAGAACGGAATATCGTTTTGTATGCCAGGAGCTGTAAATCATGCTAGATGGATGGCAAAGGCAATTTATGCATTCAAGGTATACCTGTTTCAAAATCAATTTCAGTTATCACATACGGAGAAGAACTCTTTAAGAAGAATATGTATGTTCCTTGCTCGAGTGTACATTCAAGCCTGGTTTCTATAAACAGAAGCAATTACAGCACTATATCATGATTTCCTATTCATAAGCCAACTGATTAATTATCGAGACATAGATCCACAAGTCAGTAAGGCTGCTGCAAAGAAATTTTCCAACCACCTCTGGTACTTAGTTCCCGAAACTGTTGCTCTTGCCTTATTTGATGACAATGTTCCACCAGCAGTGAAGGTAAATACGGCTCAAGTTTTGCTCAACGAAGATAAAGAAGTGGAGGAAGAAAAAAATCAAGAGTCAAAGTCAAGAGGTACATTCTTCCCGAAAAAGACTTTTCTTCCTTTCCAAACATCGAGTTTCCATCTCTGTTAACTCCTGGTACAAAAACATTCTTCAACAGATTTTCTCTCAGCACTGATTTTCTGAACAAAGACCCTTCAGTATGGAAGGATGATCCTGGTTACAAAAATGGAATTAAAAAACTTAAGAAAATAGTGGTTGTGAATGATGTTGCGTAAAGAGGATTGAACCTTATTCAGGATTATAATAACATTCTCACCAAAGATGAAACTGAGAAACAATTTGTTTTACAGATTGTTGTCGGAGACTGTAAAAAGTACCCAACTACTACTAAATCCTGCCTTATGAAACAGTAATGTTTAAGGTTCATTGGTTCACATTATGTTTTGATTCTATAGGCGTTATTGTTGTACATGAAAATGCTTTTGTCTTATAGCTTTTTGGTGTAGTAAATAAGAACATGGTTGATATAGACATGAGTATGTCGATTTTGAACAGAATTAATCATTATGCGTATTATGTTCCAACTTAAAGGCATTTTGCACAGTTACTTATTTGGTTGATTGGAACAGGATCAGGGGTTGGGAGGCGCAACATTTTAACTTTCAAAAATTTCTTATTTAAATTAATGCGCTGAAGTTAATTTATATAAGAATATTTTAACACTCTCCTACATTTAAATCCAGGCAGTGGGAACACTGGATGTCATAATAAAAATGACTGAATTGGGGGTGGGAATTGGAGGTGGCGTTATTTATCTATAGAGTAAATGCATGTTAGAGTAAATGTTGAATAAATTAAATAATTTTTTTTCAGAAAAAGATTTTGATATACTTTTTTACAAAAAAATTATACAATGACTTTTTAAGTTTAAGCCATACAATTTTTTAATTAGCCATACAATAGAAATTAGTAAAACAATAGAAATAGAGCAATAGAATAGATTAAATGTAAATAAAAGAGTATACAAAGCGCACTCTAACATTTCGAATTTTTGCATGTAAACCGTTGATTATTTTCATTTGTTGCTTGTTTTTTCTTCAATGTTTGTTGCATGGATTGAACCTCCAATGGCTGATTATTAAGACTGGACAAATGAAAAATTCTCATCTTTTTTTTCTTTAAGAAAACAATTTTTTTTTTCTTGAACAGCAGTTTGAAGTAGATAAACTTTTGCTTTCAGGTTTATCACAATTACTAATTAAAACTGATTGATTGAGATCTGATTGATTGAGAAAGTGATTGACTGGCTTGTGTGGATAAGTTGCTATTAATGTTTTGGTAGATTAAAATAGGCAAGTTAGATTGGTATAGACAAGTTAAAACTGATGAAACTTGTGAACATATAGAACAGAAGGGTGAACAACTGTAAACAGATTAAACAAACTTTGATGGTTAAAATACTCTGCAGTTTGAAATTCAAACTTGTCAATTTTGTCTATGTCTAGCGGAAATAAGCTCATTATTTTGAAATCAAAATAATTTGAAGTCCTGCAATAATTTGAAGATGTGTGAAACATTTACCAGAGCATTTTTGATGAATTACTGCATAGTGAGTTGCTGTGATATTCGTCTTATATTTGCACCAAGCCTTTTAAAATGGCAATACACACCAATATCTAAAGGCTGAATAATGTGCGACAAATGAGTGGGTAGGTATAAAAGCTTGATATTATTTTTAATACAAAGTAGAACAACCTGGTATCTAATATGTGTGCTGTGGCCATCAAATACTAACACATGGGTACCCGGAATTTATTTTGGAAGCTGGAATGAATATTTTTGTCAGCCATTGCATGAATTGTTTGTCTTCTATTTAACCTCACAGTGAAGTTTAAAGAAGTATATTTTACATTTTAGGAGCCTTTTGAACCCCAATTTACTAGAAGGTGTATGGTTTTAAAAATTATAAATGCTTAAAGTGCAACTCCTGCAGCATTTACTCTGTTGCTTACTGTGTAGTTTTTTTTTTTGATTATTTCCAGTTACTTTAAGAGGATGCTTAGAACCACGTTTTCCAAGAAATAAGTGTGAAATAATTATGTAAAATAAATAGTGTGTTCCATTACATAGGTAATCTCTTTAGTCTTTTCTTCATAATTTTTTTCTGGAACAAGAAAATTCAATATTGAAAATATCTTCAGCAGAATTTTTTATTACAAAACT